>GL380055.1:14699-86415 GCA_000143925.2 Caenorhabditis brenneri
TGATGACTCCCGTTATGGTCTATAATGCGTACTTCAGGTCATCGTCAGATGCATAGAAGCAGGTGACCTCAGACCCGAATACTATCGTCGCTTCCGCGGCTTCCACTCTGATCAACGATTGTTGCTATTCGGTCGTTTTATTCCGAAGGGTGTAGACTGTAGTCAGTCACATTTGATCATTTTCTGTCTTACTGCTATATGTCAATAGTCGCTGACGTGTGAGTGTGGTGATCCTAGACTCATCTCCACAGGAGAGATCGAGATCTCGCAGGGACTGAACACTTATAATTCTTGGTGACTCACTATCGTCTTATATTATATGGCTGATATCAGGATTATCCAATACAGATTCTTGCGTCACATCTATCGATGCAGTACTCGTGTGCATCAGAAGCGCCGATCGATGAAGAACAGATAATGGGGGGTACGCCGTTACAGCCCCTGGACAACTGGTGTTCGATTATTTATTATGAGTTGGATACGCAGATTGGAGAGACTTTCAAGGTACGGGAAGGGAGAGAGAGAGAGAGAGAGAGAGAGAGAGAGAGAGAGAGAGAGAGAGAGAGAGAGAGAGAGACGCAGACAGCGGGGATGTCTAGCTGCCTGCGTCTCTTGATTTTCAAGGAAGGTGACGGGTACAGCCAGATTGTCTCGCACTCTATGTCTTTGGATTTGAGCTAGTGGTGACGCAGAGAACAAGACTGTCTAGCTGTCTGCGTCTATGAATTCTTCGAATAGAAAAGACGCAGAGTGCGAGACTGTCTAGTTTCCTGCGTCTGTCTGCGTTTCGAATGAAGAAAACGCAAGCAGCTAGACTCTCTAGCCGTCTGCGTCTCTCTTAGTTTTGAAAAGGGAGGCGCAGAGAGCGAGACTGTCTCGGTGTCTGCGTCTCCCAGTTTTGAAGGAAGGAGACGCAGACGGAAAGACTGTCTAGCTGTCTGCGTCTCCCACAATTTTGAATGAGAGAAACGCAGAAAGTGAGACTGTCTAGTTGCCTGCGTCTCTTCCAAGGGACGCACACATCAATTATGTCTACCTGTCTGCGTCTCTCTTAGTTTCAATTGAAAGAGACGCAGACAGCAAGACTGTCTAGTTGTCTGCGTCTCCTCTAAAAAAGAAGAACTCCCTCTACTAAAAGTGCATATTTTCCAGGTCAGTGCCCTAGACCACGGGAAAGTGGTAGTGGACGGTGGAATGGATCCCCATGGAGAAAACGAAGGACGATTTTGCCTTGGAGCCCTCTCCAATGTTCATCGAACAGAGGCCAGTGAGAAAGCCAGGTGAGTATGCAACTTCATTTGAAGGACTACAAAAACTACAAACTACATTCCAGAATTCACATTGGAGGTGGTGTGGAGCTGACCTGTCACGCCGATGGAAACGTGTCGATCACGTCGAACTGCAAAATCTTTGTCCGCTCCGGTTACCTGGACTACAGCCAAGGGTCCGAGTACAGTAGTAAAGCGCATCGTTTTACACCAAATGAAACGAATTTTACGGTAAGAAAGAGAGAGAGAGAGAGAGAGAGAGACGCAGACAACGCGATAGTCTAGTTGTCTGCGTCTCTGAGTTGAAATTCTGGGAGACGCAGACAGCTAGAGAGTCTAGGCAGAGAGAGAGAGAGAGAGAGAGAGAGAGAGAGAGAGAGAGAGCGAGAGGACAAAGAGAAGCTAAATACTCTCGGTTCCCTGCGCTCCCTTTCGCTCTGTACCCGCCAGAATAGACGCAGAGAAGCGAGAGTGTCTGACTTCTCTGCGCTCTCTGTGTCTCTCTGAGAGTTTGAGTGAAAAAGAAGAGGAAAAAAGGAAGATAGAAAGAGGGAGAGAGAGGGAGAAAGAGACACGCAGGCCACGAGAGTGTCTAGTTGTCGGCGTCTCTTATGTTTCGGTAGATGAGACGCAGACAACTAGAGAGTCTAGACTTCTGCGTCTCTCCCAGAGAAAGTGAGAGAGAGGGAGAGAAGACACAGAGAAGTCAGATAGTACCGCTTCTCTGCGCTCTCTTTCGCTCTGTATCCGCTAGAATAGACGCAGAGAAACGAGACTGTCCAATTTCTCTACCCTCTCCGTCCGTAAAATCACTTTTAAACTCCAGGTATTCGACATCCGATGGGCCTATATGCAAATGCTCCGTCGCAGCGAGTCAAGTAACGAGGCAGTGAGAGCACAGGCCGCCGCGGTAGCTGGTTACGCACCGGTAAGTCCTCGGCTCACGAGCTCCGAAATATCTGTGTGTCTGTAATTCCAGATGTCCGTGATGCCAGTCGTGATGCCGGACAGTGGAGTGGATCGAATGCGTCGTGACTTTTGTACGATTGCAATTTCATTTGTGAAGGCGTGGGGAGATGTTTATCAGAGGAAGACTATTAAGGTAAGAGACTACAAAAACTACAAAAACTATAAACTACAATTTTTTTCAGGAAACGCCGTGCTGGATCGAAGTGACCCTCCACCGACCGCTTCAACTACTTGACCAACTTCTCAAAAATAGTTCTCAATTCGGAAGCTCCTAACCTTTTCTGTACTATGCATTTGCGCTCTATTGACAACCGATTTTGTGGAGTTGTCAATGGAGCGCGTTATATATATATTTCTCTGAATATTTGCTCGTTTATTTGAATAAAATGGAAATAAGAATAGATTGTGACACAGTAACCAGTAGATCAACTGCAACAAATAATATTCGCAATGGAGCGCACTTGCAGCATGCACCGTCGTACCCGAAGTACCTGGCCGTCTTCCTCTCGTCGTGCACCACCTCCCCCCCCCCTCTCGGTTGTCTATGCCCTCCTCTTACGCGTATGACGCGCGCCGGGTGGTGTAGTGGCTAACGCTGCTGTCCAACGATTTTGTGCCCGCGGGTTCGACCCCCATCTAGGTCGTTTTGTATTTTTTTCTTTTTTTTTTCAAATTGCACTCGCGCTCTATTGATAATTGTCCAAATTGTGTTCTTTTTCAAATCAACCAAAAATAAAAAAGAAGAATAGATTTTGCTCTCCGATCTCTCTCCCTTTTTTGTGTGACAAATTCCGAGTGGGGTCCCATTCAAAATTATGCCCCCGGGGACCCATTTTCCAGTGTCCCACCCATCCCTCCGCCCTCTTTTGTTTTGGTTTTCTTGGGATCCCAACAAAAGAGAGAGAGAGAGAGAGAGAGAGAGAGAGAGAGAAATAGGGGTGACACTATCATTTTTATTGTCCTCCCTCCATTTTTTTCCCGTTTTTGGGAGCCGAGTTTTGCAACAATTTTATGTGTTTTTTGAGTTCTTTTTCCACCGAAAAAAGACGACTTTTGATGGGAAAAAAAGGAGGAAGAAGTAGAATCTCAAGTGCTTTTTTTCTTCGAATTTCTACGTTTTCGAGTGATCGAAACTTGATTTGTTTGTAGGATTTGTAGGATAAAAGACGAATTACTTGAGTTTTTGGATTTTGGAACTTTGTTTTATTGAGTTTTTGTGGAGATTTAGCAGTTACTTTCATGATTTCAGGCCTAAAAATACTCAATTTTCGATTTTTTTGAAATAGAAATTTGAGCTCCTAGACTTGTTGCTCCAGAGCTAATTCGATAATAATAAAAAAGCACAGTAAGATATTCATCGTGGTGAGACCTCACCGAAAAATTGGGTGCGTCTTCAAGGTTTTGAAACATTTTTCACGTTTTTCAAAAAAAAACTACCCGGAAAGCAGTATTTCATTAGAAAAAAACCAATTGACCCTATTTTCTAAAAAAAAATTTCCACAGAAAATTAGACTTTCAGTTGAAAAAATGCTCTAATTTGACTGAAAATCCTTAAGTTAGGCTAGAACTTCCCAATTTTTTAACTGAAAATGTGTTTTATTATAGCTAACAATGCCTTGTTTTTGGCTGGAATTTTGTCTATTTTCGCAAAATTTTCAGTACCTAAAATCGGTATTTTGTCACCAAAAATTGATTATTTTCACTTCACGGTCGTCCAAAATCCCCTATTTTTCCAAGAATTTCACTCAAATCGTATCTAATTTCGGCTGAAAATGCTGGAAAACTCCAGATTTTTACTGAAAAAAAAACCCTATTTTTCCAACGTTTTCGCAGAAAACATACACAAATTATAGAGTAAATTTCATTGTTTTCAGCTAGAAAATGCTCAATTTTTTACTGAAAATGAGTCTAGATTTGTTCAAATACGTCCAAATTTTGACAGTAGGTGAATCTACTTTTCACTGAAAATACCGGAATTCTGCTCGATTCCAGCCATCCAAGCTCCCTTTACCCCCATAAATCCCCAACCATCTTTCCAATTTTTCCTCACTTTTTCCGACTTTTCGCCCTTCAATCATTCCAAAAAAGAGCCCATCCATTACCCTTTTTCTCATTATTCCCCTCCCTTCAGCTTCCTGACCTTTTTTCTTCATTATTTCCTTTTATTTATTCTCATTTCTTGATTGAAAAAAGCTTTTCCCCCATCCCCTTTTCCCTTTCAAAATGACATCATTCAAGATTTCTTTTTTTTCGTCTTTCCGCTTGACTTCTTCTCCTTAAAAACTTCCATTTCTTATGAGAGAGAGAGAAAGTATTCCAATTTTTATGCTTGTTTTTTTTGTAGTTGTTGTTTCCACTTTATTATTAGGAACCTGGTTTCGGTGATCCGGGCAGGGGAGGACCTCGCCAGTGTAAAGGTTCACGTATTACGGTTTTTGCAGGACTCTGTATGTTCTGAGCAGTATATCCCGGTTAGAATTAAAGCTATCAAAAAGTTGTCAACTAATAAATTATTTGTCATGCAATTTTGCATATTTCCTTAGTTGAATAACTTTTTTGTATCTTCACTGGCAGCCAAGATATGAAACTCCAAAATTTAAAAGCAGATGACCGAGAATATTTCCGCTCTTGGAGGAGACTGTATGTTCTGAGCAGTATATCTTGGTTAGCAATGAAGATATCAAAAAGTTGTCCACTAAAAATATGTTTGTTATGCAATTTTGCAAGTTTCCTTAATTGACAACTTTTTCGTATCTTCACTGGCTACTGAGATATGAAGCGGTAAACTCCAAGGGCAACTAACCGGGAACATAATGCCCCTGGGGGGGGGGGGGGGGGGGGAGACTATATGTTCTGAGAAGTATATCATGGTTAGGAAAGAAGATATCATAAAATAAACACATTTCATTGATTTTCAGAGCCGTCTTGAAACTCTCCCCAGACTTCCAAGCGTGTTAAAAAATTCAAAAATTTGCTCCGTGCTCTTCAAAAACCTCATGAGGGAATGTTTTTCTCTCACGTGGGTTTGGAATTTTCCATAAATTGGCAGTCGTAAAGTATCTGTTCTGTGAGTAGTTTCTGAAATTTCTAGCTGTCACTAGAGCAAAGGGTCCCAACAGGGTGGTATGCAAACGCCCATAACTGAGAAATGAAAACAAGCCAATTTTTTTCGCCTAAATTTCACATTCCTCGGTATTTATGACTTCTTTGTATGATTTTTCGGCATAATTCGATACAATTATAGGCACGTAGCTTTCCAAACTCAAAAAATTGTTCAGATTTAGGCGTTAATCCAAGAGACCTGATTTCGTTTCTCAACAAAGCACATTTGCATACCACACAGTTGGCTACCATGTCCTAGAGCCTGAGAGTCTGGAAATCTCCATCTGAATGTTGTCATATCGACTATGCAATCAAGGGACAGGACAGATTTGCATAGAAAGATTTTCAGACTTTCAGGCTTCAGTGACTGCTAGAAATTTCAGAATTCATTCACAGGGACAGATACATTCAGACCACTAATTTATAGAAAATTCTAAACCCACGTAAGAAAAAAATTCCTTATTCAGAGCCAGCTGTGCGAAAAAAAAATTCCGAAAAAAATCGAAAAAAGATTTTTCGGAATTTTTCGGTTTTTTCGGGAAAAATGGATAAAAACATAAAAATATAAAACTAACAAGGGAAGTCCTTCTGGTTCCCACTTTAACTTTTCCTATAACTTTGGGTAGACACATATTCGACCCTGGAGATTCCATTTTCGAAATAAAAATTGGCTAAATATTCACGTGGATGGAGTTGTGACCTGATTCACACCATCTAGCGCATATATCTAGCTTCAAAATAGGTTCTGACGAGTTCTGAATACAGAGCAAGATTGCCCATGTATAGCCGAACAATTTCTGACCAATTGGTAATGCAATTTTTTAAGGTCAACATCGACCTACTGAAAAAAAAGTAGGTAAGATTTTTATACCATCGGATAGAGCTCGTCGAGTTACATCGGAAAGTCTGTTACCATATTTCACGAAAATCACTTTTAGGTCACGTTTCGGCGCCTAGAATGGGGAATCTCTGCCCAGAGTGACGTAATCGAAATATTCGTCTTTTGCTTGAGAAACACTCTTCAGAGACTGGCTCCTAACTTTTAAAGGAAACATTTTCAGGAAAAATAATCAACTACAAAGTTGTTCCTCATGTAATTTGTAACAACTTTGTAGTTGACTGTTTTTCAATGTGATGGATAGTTTCGAAGATACAGGTCACAGAGTAAGAGCAAACTATTGGTCCGATTTGACCTAAAAAACTTATTTTACCAATTGGTCAGAAATTATTCGGCTATACATGGGCAATCTTGCTCACTATTCAAAACTCCTCAAAACCTTTTTTGAAGCGAGATATTTGCGCTAGAAGGTATGAATTAGGTCACAACTCACTCCACGTGAATATTTAGCCAATTTTTATTTCGAAAATGGAATCTCCTGGGTCGAATATGTGTCTACCCAAAGTTATAGGAAAAGTTAAAGTGGGAACCAAAAGGACTTCCCTTGTAAGACCGTTTTCACAAAAATTTTTTTTTGAAAATTTTTCGCTCAGCCCTGATCCTGATAACCCACACTTCCGAGAATTCTAACCTATACAATTTCTATTCCTGGACTCATTTCTCCTTTTCCTCGGACCCCAAAAAATCATAAAACTGCTTTTCCTCGGGTCTTCATGTTCTTCAATAAATCATATTGACCCCCATCTCCTCTTCTCCTTCTTCTTTTTGTTTCAAAAGGGTGTCTCATCATTTGGAGATTACCAACAAAAAATGAAGAGACCTCTAGACACTCCCATATTTTTTGATACATATTTCAGAAGATTTCCTTGTTATTCTCGTATGAAATTTTCAGATTTTTTGGTCTCTCTCTCTCGTTTTCAGTCGGGATTTCTGGCTCATTTGACATTCCAAAACAAGAATATTTTTAGTCGTTTGTGCTTTTTTGGAGACTGGGGGCTCATGGCAGCCAGGGACGGGGGACGGGGGCCGAGAGGGGATGTCCTGTGTCATTTTCTACTCGAACAGACGAAGAACACCATATTATTTATGGAGCATTTTCGAGACAAGAGACAGGAAAATACTAGGTGGTGGCTATGGATGGAAATTGGGATTGCTGGAAGTTTTCGTTCAGTTTTTTTTTTTGAATTTTTGGCTTTGGGATTTTCAATCCCGGATGTAAAAAAAACTAGAACTTTGGCTCAAGAAAATAACTCCAGATATCCTAAAAACTGTAGCCAAAAATTCAGATCAAAAACTGACTTGTCGTAAGGCATGGTGTTAAGTCTGCAAACACCGCCAACTAAAACCGTCACGTCAGATCGCAGACGAAACACTCTGTTGTTTCGCCGGTAGCTTCTTGTAACTTAGTTAGTTTCTAGGTTTTTTGAAGATTTAGAAAGAATCACAATTCCGCAATTTGTTTAAATTAGTGTTCAGTATTATCAGTCTGCAATTTTTTGTCAAGTTCGCTCCACTGCAAACTTTAACGGAGAGAGAGAGAGAAAGTAGAGAAAACGATAGATCCCAAGTCTATCACATTTTTGAATTATGTTTGAAGTTTTTGTACAGTTTTTGTGAAAAAAAAAATTTTTTTGAAGTAACAAAAGCAGGTTGATACTTGTAAGACTGACTCTGAAACCAGGATTCTGAAATTCGAGTTTTCGCAAAAAAATACATTGGCCTAAAATGCTCCGCTTTCTTACATATCATCTGTGTCTGTCTCATTGTCTGGATGTCCAGATCATATCTAGAACTAGAGTGCCTAGATAACACCAAATGCTGGTCCTCACTCGCTTTTTTGTTGTGTAGCGAACTTGTTTGATCCGTAACTTTATCTGGATATCCGGATTCCCAGAACTTAGTTCTGAAAACTAGGTTGCCTAAGTAACTTAACAAGAGAATGATTTTCTCATGTGGGTTTGGAATTTCCTATACATTCGTAGTCTTGAATTAGCTGTCTTTGTGAGTGAAGTCAGCATTTTCTAGTACTCTCTAGATCCTGAAAGTCTGGAAATGTTCTTCTGAAAATCTGTCCCGCCTCTTGGTTTTCAATGCATTGTCGATACTTTCAGGCTCCAGGGAAGGCTAGAAATTTCAGAATCCACTAACCGGGACTACTATTCTCAGACTACCAATTCATAGAATATTCCAAGTCCGCGAGAGAAAAACATTCCTTTTTTAAGATAAAAGGCGTGCTGCTGTTCCAAATTTCTAGTAAGACATTTTGTTCAGATATCCGGATGTCCAGAACTAATATTGCTAGGCAACAGAGGGACACTTGACTGGATGACAACAATGTCTGAAACCTGACTAGATGAAAAAACTTGAAGGTGGTTGACAGATTCGGCATCATATCTTACGAGAATGTAGGTTTTGACGGAGGTCTTCCTTTTTTTCATATCCTTTCACTAAATCTATGACATTTTTTCTTTTTCAATTTTTCCAAATTTCAAAAATAACTAGACACCCGTCACATCCGCTTTCTATACCATTTTGTTGATTTACAACCTCTTTGCTGCTTTTCCTGTCAATGTCGATTTACAGAGTTCTATGTAGATTTACGACCTTCTCTTCCCTTCCCTTCTTCACCCATTAGCTCAATATTCTTGACATAAATCTCAATTGACTCCTACAACTCCTACTCCATTACTACCATATGTCCCTGAGGTGGCTCCGCCCCCTCAGCCCCATTTCCACATCTGTTTAGAAATTGCTCAGAACATAAACACGGATGTGCTACTGCTGCTTCTGCTAAACGGAATGGAGAGAAGCGACACCATTTTAAATATTCTCGAAGAGAGAGAATATTTTATTTTTTCTGTACATATAAAAAAATTGTTCTCCCCCCAGGACCCCCCCCCCCCCTATCATCTATTTTATACACAACATCCTCCTCTCGTTTCTCCATCCAACATACCTCTTTTTCTCATCAAAACAATCCAATTTCGGGTCGGTCGGAGGGGGAGGAGACGTGGGGGGCTCCTCACGAAATGGGCGGAGCCTATTCTCCCATCTTGCCTCCTTCTTCTTTGCCGTCGTTTTAGAGAGAGCCTTTTAGACAGAGCATCCCGATTTTTTTTTCTTGGGGCAGCTAGAAAAGGGGCGGGGCCTTTTTTTCGACTTTTAGAATTTTAGAGATTTTTGAAATTAAAAAAAATCCAACAAAAAAAATTTCCAGAGCACCCCATCCGAAAATCCATGTTGAGTGGTGGATGCTCCTCATGCCACGGAGTGTGATCTTCATCTTCATCTGCTTAATAGCAGTCGTTGCCATAGCACAAGCGTCGATTGTCGCAGAGACATGCTATCCGGATACGTGAGTTTTTATTTGTTTTTTTTTTCTGTTTTTTCTGTTTTTAATATAGGGGGAAAATCTAGAAAAATATTGGGATTTGTCTTCCTAAAAATGTGTATGCAAAAATTCAAGTCAGGGACTAGAATCCCATCTGGACTTCTAGGCCATATTCCAAAATTGCGTTTTTTCTCACTGTGCTATGGAAACAGACCGAACCTGAATTGGAAATCGATGACTTCTATCATTTATCTTTACTCAAACAACTTTAAATTTTTGAGATGCAGTGCTTCCAAAATCCTAGATTCTCTAAGACTCTGGTGCGTGAACCTAAAATTTCAATCAAAGCTGCCGGTTGGAGTTTCATATCTTGGTTAGAAATCGAAATATCGAAAAGTTGTTAACTACAAAAATTTTTCTCATGCAATTATGCAAGCTTTGTCAGTGCAGAATATTTTTCTATCTGTAATGCTAAGTGAGATATAGAGCTTCCAACTGGATAGGGTCGAAATATCGAAAAAATGTCAACTGGAGAAATGATCACCATGCAATTTTGCACATTTTATCAGTTGACAACTTTTTTGTACCTTTCCTGGCAACCGAGATAGAGAGCTTCCAACTAGATAGGGCCCCGTAGCAGATCAATCCTGTCTCCTTTACTTTAACCTTGTATATCTTGGTTAGGAGTAAAGATAGTGAAAAATGTTTAACTACAAATATTTTCATCGCGCAATTTTGCGCATTCTGGCCGCTGAACACTTTTTTGTATCTTTTATGGCAACCGAGATATGTTGCTCCAAACTAGATAGGACCCCTTAGCGGACTGGCTCTGAACAACGTCTGTTAAATCAAATATATCTTGAATAGAAGTGAAAATATCAAAAAATTGTCAACTAAAAAACTTTTATCTTGCAATTTTGCACATTTTATTAGTTGACAACTTCTTTGTATCTGTTACGGCGGCCGAGATATGGTGCTTCAAACTATAGCTACAGTAAGACACCGTTCGAAATACCAATCTTTCTCTGTCTCTGAGCCCTGCTAGCTCAGAACCCCCAAATCCTTCGATTCAGAGCTATTCTTGGTCTTGGTTCCCTGTTTTAATTCAATTCCCAGCTCCCCTTCCGGGATTTTCCCCTGAATTTTAGTTTCCAAAAAGGTCATGCTTCCTTTCCAAATAAAAAAATCAAATCAAATTGAAAGTTCATTGGAGCGCACTTTCCCTCATTTTTTTTTGAAATTCATAACTTCTATTCAAGAAAATTTCCACTTCATCGAAATTCGTCTTGTTTTTATCATCATCATCTCTCTCCGGACGAGCGATCACATTCATCAAAACATCGTCTCGAAAATAGAAGAAGACTCTTTAATGCATAATAGATGGTTTTTTAGTCGGAAGAGAGAAAAGAGAGAGAGAGAGAGAGAGAGAGAGAGAAGCATCATTTAAGCAGCACACGTGTTTCTCATCAGGTTCTTGTGAATTCTGAATCCTCCAGGAGCCGAAATTATGGATTCTGAATCCTCCAGAATTCAAAAGTCTAGAGGAAGAGAGAGATTATCATATTGAGCTCGTTATTCTCCCCTTCTTCCCCCTCCGACCAACAGGAGGTTTCAAAATTGAATTCCTCTCCTCTCCCTTGGAGGAGGAGGAAGGCGAAAGATGAACAAATTAGAAGGAGGAGAGAGTGCATCGACTAGATTAGGTTTCCAATTATTTTAGAAGAAGAAAAAGAAAAAAGGAAAAGAAGAAGAAGCAGTTCCGGTGTACATATATTGTTGCAGTTAGAGATGTGCGTCATACTTTGATTTTCTGAAAAAGCGCAGGGAGGGGGGGGGGACAAATTCAGGAGTAATACTACTAAAAAGTTCAAGTGGTAACTCTAGATGTATCATTTTTCTATTGAAAACGGCTGATTTTGACAGAAAAATACCTATTTTTGTGTTAAAAAATATACGCAGCATATCCTGAATAAGTGGAGCTCAGTCTAGAGAGCACAAGGTACCATGCACAGTCACTGTAATCAAATTTCAATTGTACTGAAACTATTCAAAGTATATGAGGTATTGGGGAAAATGTTGCTCGGGGAGTCTGGAATAGTGTGTCTGCAACCTGACAGTTATGCTGGTCACAGACTCGGCATTCTATCCTACGACTATTTTGTTGAGCTAAATATAGGCAACACTAGGTAAGGTTGATTTGAAAAATATCAGAATCTTTGAGACCCCTGGGAATTGGCTTTCGGTTGGTTTGAAGGCAGGTAGAACCCAAATAATATTTATGCTAAAATATGATGGTAGACGTCCCTAGTGGGTTTGAACACAGGCTGACAATCATCAAACGCATTACCGGTTGAGCCACGCGGCTGGGATGACATGCCGAGGGCTGGCCCAGAAGCTAAACCATCTGCAAGTTCTTTCCAGCCAGATTATAGTTATTTAGCGTAAATAACAGGAATAGGCTATGTTGGAGGATACAGAGCACTAACCTTAAAAGTGCACACGATCTCTTTTTTTAATAACTATTTTCCTAATTTTGCAAATTTTATGATAAAAAAAACATAGCAATTCTTGGTGAGACTCATTGCGCTCCTTCAAGATGTATTCAAGATCGGTTCAATTTGACAAGATCTTGACTTTTGACGTTGGGTAGACTGTAAATTTAGAGATCAAAAATTTTGTGAATCCTGAAATCTCCTAGATGCCCGTTTTTGAATATTCGAAGTCTCAAAGTTTCAGACTTTCTGAGTTCCAGTTTCTCTTTTCAAATAATTTCGTATCCCATCTCTTACTATCCCATTTCCCCCAGTAATCGTTTTGACACTTACCTCTTCCAGCACATTCCACCTAGCACACATTTTTTATTCCTCCTCCTTCGACCCGTTCTGTTTTATATCTTTCTCTTCTCAGTGGGGGACACCAGCAAAGTGTTTCCTGATGGAAGTCGGTGGTTCTTAGTGGGAGGGGGTGACGACCCATCGAAAACATTCGTACACATCACATACATACGTTCCTCTCCTACTTTTTTCCTGTCTTTTAGCATTAAAAGAGAGAGAAGAAAAATGCAGATGGAGTAGAAGTAGTAGAAATGGACAGGGGGGAGGGGAGGGTAGATCAAAAAACAAAGTAATTGAGCAAAAAGAGGAGGAAACGGTGACCTGGAGCTGGAAATGCTGGAATACCCTCCCTCGAGGGATTCATATCGCGGTTGCTAAGGGGATCGCATGGTTAAAATAAATATTGTTGTTAATTTTTTGTTACCGTTGCTCTTATCTAAGATATATGGTTTTTCGTATCTAATTTTAGTCAAAGCAGCTCAATATTGTGCTAGAATTTCCAGATTTTGCTGAAAATGCAGGAAAATTTAGACTGAGAAAGCCCAAATTTTCCAAGAATTTCGTCAAAAAGGGACACTGAAATTCACTCTCTAACGTAAAAAAATATCACATTATGCCTGAAAATTCACTGTTTTTCGGCTAAAATTGCTCCAATTTTTGACCGCAAGTGAATCTAATTTTGACTGAAAATGATCAATTTCTGCCCAGAAGTTTCAAACGAAGGTTTCCAGGAACCTTAAGAGGGCTTTGTCCTTTGAAGCTTCATATCTCGGTTGCCAGGAGAGATACAAAAAAGTTGTCAACTAAAAAAATTTGCAAAATTTTATGATAAACAAGTTTGTAGTGTACAACATTTTCATATCTCTAGTGGTAACCAGGATATCAGAGTTGCCCGGAAGTGACACTTTTCTTAGACGGAAGTCGGAATTCCGGGCAACTCTGCATG
Source organism: Caenorhabditis brenneri (assembly GCA_000143925.2). NCBI lineage: Eukaryota > Metazoa > Nematoda > Chromadorea > Rhabditida > Rhabditidae > Caenorhabditis > Caenorhabditis brenneri. The sequence continues at coordinate 28,048 of GL380055.1, forward strand.
ATACGAAACTTCAAATTGAGGACAATTTTCAAATTGGAAGGCGCAATTTAACTTTGAAGGCACATCCTGTTTTTACCTCACAGGTGGTGAGACAGTAAAGCTACGGCGACTTTTTCGGGGACTTTTCATGCATTTTTGCATCGAACAGTATTTGCGGACCTTGTATTACTGTAACACAGAGTTCGCAAACACCTTTCACTACAACGCGCTCACACAGAAATTCCGCCTTTTTCGATGGTGCAAACCCATTGAGATCCCTCAGGTTTGCCTTATTCTCCAAAAATGCAGTTTTTCTTCCGTCGAACAAACCTTGTCTACCTGCGCCTTCAATGTTCCATCGTGTTCATACTTCCCTAACCTCTATTACCCTGTGCCTTTAAGGTCTCATCCTCGGCTGAGCAAACCTCAATCCTTCTTAATTTGTTTATCCCCATCTATCCATTCTTCTCGTAAAATGTTGCATACGTAAGTAGTAAGTAAGAAGGGAGAATCTCAACAAATCTAGAAATGTGTCATTTACACACATAAATCAGCTGTATATAACAAGGCTAATCTCTCTGTTTTCCTCCTTGTTTTCTCATTTTATGTAATGTGACAAAAAGGGGTTAAGGAAGAGAGGGAGGAGGGAGGGGCTCTCGATTTTCCAATTAATTGGAGGAGTCTCTCTTCTGATGAAAGATGAGCACACACGGGAAGAGGGAAGGGCACGGACAACGCCTTCTAAGGAGAGCAAGGGATTACCTAGAAGAAGAAGAAGTCAAGAAGCTAGAAGAGAGAGAGAGAGAGAGAGAGAGAGAGAGAGAGAGAGAGCCACCCACGGGGGATACGGGGGTTTCACTCTCCCAGATTGGAAAGTCGTTTTTCTGAAACGACCCCACCACCATCACATTAAAAGGAATGAATGGATGGGAGAGCAGAAATCTAGTGGAAAGTAATGGGGCTTCTGATTAGTTCTTTTTGAGGATGAGCTTCCTTTTCTAGGGACATTCGGGTCTAGGGACCGGGCTTAGAAATTCCTCTAACAAAAGGGCACTAAGGTGAGAGGTCCCAGGTTCTTTTTAAGGTGGCAACCAATTCAAAAGGGCTGGGAATTCATTATAAGGACAGGGGGGTTTGGAAGTAGCTTCGTTTTGTCAAAAGCGCCTCTTAAAAAAAAACAACTCTGAAAGTGGTAGAGAAGTGACGCAGACTTCTAGACTTTCTAGTTATCTGCGTCTCTCCTCTCTCATCTTCGAAAATTTCTGGAGAGACGCAGACGGCAAGAGAATCTAGCTGACTGTGGATTGTGCTTTCTGGTGTAGCTTCTTTCTGTTGTAGCTAGATGCAGACACCTAGACTGTCTAGTTGTCTGCGTCTCTTCAAAATAGTTTCAAACGGGGGAGAGAGAGTGACGCAAACAACTGGACTGTCTAGTTTTCTGCGTCTCTCTCTCTCGCTCTCTATCCAAATATTGTTCCCCCTAACACTAACTGACCACCCATCAACTTCCTTTCCGTCAAAATTTGTCCCCTTCCCCCACCAAATCAAATCAAATCATATTTTCCCCCCTTCCGACGACCCAAATCAGGGCACGGCACTCCCAAAATATTATTCAAATTCTCCTTCTTTTCTCTCTTTTCCCCTTCCATCAGAGGGTGTACCCACCCCAATTTGGGACATATTCACACTTCTTCGTCTTCCTTTTTCTTCCTAAATTCCATTTCTGGGACTGCCCCCGGAAGGCGCCAAAAAAAGGAGTGGGTAATTTGAAGAAAAGGGAGAGAGAGAGTGGATTCCCATGGGGGGATCTTCTGAAATGGATAAGGAGATAGAATAAGAATGAAAAAAAAAGAACTGAGAGGCGGAGGAGGAGGGAAAAAATAAGAAAAATGTGTTGATGGGGTGGGGTAAAAAAGGAGTGATGATAGACTGAAGAAAGTGTCGAGGGCAGGGACCGATCTGAGAACAGGCAGGTACCGTGTAATATCCAATGAAAGAGCACCTGTAATAGGACTGAAGAAGAGACACTGACCCTGCGCCTCAGTCGCACTTGCAAAAGGTTTTTCGTCTAAAAATGCTAATTTTTTCGAAAATTAACCGTTAGAATCTCATTCTGACCCCCGCGCCTCTGGCGTATTCGCAAGAAAACTTTGAGCATATTTCACAGATTTTTTTTTGGTTCAATCTGATTATGAAATGCGTTATTTACAGCAAAAATAGTTGCTAAAAAAGGCTGAAAATTGTATGCTTTTTTGAGAATGGTAAAAATCCATCAATTTCTCATCAGAAGCAGACAAGAATATTTTGCTAACGTGGGTGGGTGCGGTCATATTAAGCCGAAGAACGCAACTTTCGAGCCAAAACTGCCAATTTTTCTGTGAAGAATACCTTAAAACCTGCTCATTTCAAGCGATATTAAGTCAACAATGAGTAAATTTTCGTCTGTAAAAATGGAAGTTCCCTTGCAGTTGCGCTACAGAAGCAAGTCAAAGACGGTTGGTTTTAATATGAAACTTGTAAATTTTTCATGAAAAGTAGGTCGAAATTGAGCATCATGAGCCAACGGAGGTTAGAAAAATCAATTTTTGGTCAAAAAGGTTCAGATTTCCCTTGCAAACGCGCGCGGTCAGATCAAACCAGAGCGGTCAACTTTGAGCTAGAATCAGCCGTTCTTCAGTGCGAAATGGGTAACAATCGTGAAATTCGGGGCATTAACGATCATATTACGAGTTAAAACTAGCTATTTTCAAGTGAAATGGGTGCAAAAATCATCAGTTAAACCATAAAACTAAAAACGTTCATGCGAATGTGCCGAAAGCGCGGGGTCATCATAATCGGTCAAGAAACGACTAACTTTGGGCTGAAAAAACTGTTTTTCTGTGTACAATCGGTCAAAAACGTCAACTAGGGTTAAAAAAATCGGAAAAAATAAGTAGAAGATCTGTAAATGAGACACACGACCCGTCATTATTTCCTCAATTTTCAGATGCGCGGATCCGGAACTCGACACGTTTTTCTCGTATGGAACTTGCTGTGATAATGAATGCTGCTATCGATTGAGATATTGGGTTTAGTGAGTTTTTTATTCTCTTTTTTCTTGGATGGGACTGGTTCTCGCACAACGTAGCAGGTCGCGCTTTTGGGGACTTGCTAGACTGGGCCTCTGGTTCAAACACACCGGAAATAACTGCTACCAATAAACTATTTTTTCGTGTTCAAACACGTTCAAGTTCCCTGAATTTCAGCCCAGCCAGTATCGCAGGAATAGGATTCGTGGCGGGAGCATTTTTTGCTCTCTGCTTCCAATGTCGATGATCTATTTCAACGTCTTCTCATCCTCTTCATCATCAAACCGGTCACAGTTTATTCCGCCTCTCTTCTCTTCGTTTTTTTCCTCTGAAACTTCCATTTTTTTGATATTTCATATCACACAAATATATATGACCTTGATTAATTTCCATTTTGATTTTTGACTTTTGGAATAAAAAAATTTTTTTGAAACTCACAAAATTCATGGAACTGAAGCGAAGTGCACGGGCTCCGAAATTTCAAATTTGTAGTAAAAATGTATGATTTTTCTGCCTAAAGCAGAAATCAAACCACCAAAAAACATTGGTTTTCTCTCAGAACCCATAATTTGGTGAAAAATGTTTTCACAAAATAACGCTGAGTTTATATTGCAAAATTGAAAAAAAAAACAGAAAAAAAATGATAAAACCCGAAAACGCAAGAATCGCCGCATCGGAACCTCCGAAAGGTTTTGCGGCAAATGCTCAACTGCTATGTTGTAACTGCTATTGTCTCCACTGCTAATTTGGCTCTTCTGCCATGGATCAACTGCTATGGCCATAGCAGTTAAGACATCAAAAGTGGCGAAAATAGAAGTAGCAAAAGAGCCAAGTATAGCATTTGAGACACTAGCAGTTACAACATAGCTGTTGATCACCTCCATAGCAGTTGAGAATAGCAGTAGATTTCATAGCAGATGAGTATCTACCAGGTTTTGCCGCTGAATGCCCCCGAGCCGCTAATAATTGATTTGGTTGTAAACGTCTCCTGTCAGTAACATGGACAGAAAAAGAATGGCGGTATGCTGAATCAAAACTGTTCCGAATCAGAACTTTTTCCAAACCAAATATCTCAAAAGTGGGCGGAGCTAGAAGAAAGTTGTCAACTGCAAACTTTCTTAAAATTAAAATTGGAGTAAGTTTGCGGTTGACAACTTTTTTCTAGCTCCGCCCACTTTTGAGATATGGGACAGTTTTGGAAGTTTTCAAGAAGTTCTGATTTAGCATACCGCCGGAAAAATGACTTCCTCACTCTCGCTATCCCAAAGCTGAACGAAAAATGAAAAAAAACGGGCTTTATCCTGATAAAATGCACTCACAAACCCTTGAAATCAGACCAAGACTAAATGTACACAGACATAGAATAACAGCATATCCATCAGGGTTGTGCGGGAAATTTCCCGGTACCGGGAAATTTCCCGTTTTTCCCGGTTGTTTGAGTCGTTTTTCCCGACCGGGAAATTTCCCGAAAAATTTTCAGGAAATCGGGAAATTTTTTTAATGAAAAACCGGATGCTTTTTTCGATTTGGAATTTTTTTCAAAGGAGAATATCAAAATTTTGTGTTTTCAATTTTTTTTTTCAACGATGTACTTTCAAATTTTCGGCAGTTTTCACAGGAAAATCAGACAAACTAGTGAACTAGAGACGAGTAGAGAAGGAAGCATGCCCAATTTGTACCAAAAATTTGAAAAATTGAAACAGATTGTCGCTAAACTTGTTTGTTTCGCTTTTTAGACGCTTTGTTCCTAAAAACGTGCTTGAAAATTCAGAGAGAACTGGCCTAGAAACAATTTCCCGAATTTCCCGAAATTTCCCGGTTTTTCCCGGTTTTTTTGACCGGGAAATATTTTTCCCGAAAAATTTCCCGAAGGGTCTTTCCCGCACAACCCTGATATCCATCATAATCCCTGACCTTGTCACACTAATGAGAAAGAAGGAAAGGCAACTGACTTGCCCCCCTTCTTGATGCATTGTTGCCCTGTTTGCCCATTACATAGACCCCATTCTTTTTTACCTGTCCATTAATTGATTTTTCTTTTTCCAGGTACAAATGAAACTCATCAATTTCCCACACCTTGTGCAAGCCGAAATCTATAAACTGATGAACTATGGAGACGTTTTCATATTCTCGCTAACCTCGAAAAAATGCACTCAATCGATTGAAAATGTCAGATTCAAGGAGATTTATTTGATTCGGATTAATACTGATGCAATGAGGAATACTGTCAAAGCAACGGTGGTATTTCAGAATGGAGAAGAGCAACAGATAGTAGAACTATGCCCATCTTTAAGGTTTTATGAGAAAGAAATCAAGAATATCACGATTTTCGGTCAGAAAACTGAATACAGGTTTGTTCGGTTTTAGAGATTTACAAAATATAATTGTAACAATATATTTGAATTTTACCTGCATATTTTCTTGGAAAAATCTTAGACATGCCATTTTTTTCTGTTATGTTTTCGCGAATCTAGAAAATTGAAATAAACACAAGTTCACAAAAAAATCCAAAGTTTTCAAAGATTTATTTTTCTGTTGACTATAACTTGTCAGACATAGTCGTGTACTACAAAAATGCAGAAAATTGCGTGATCTATCAATTCTTAGTTAATTACTTTTTTCTAACTTCAATGGTTTTTGAGATAGGACTATTGTTACTAGGAAAATTTTCCTCTCTTAGGTTAGGAATTTTTTGTAAATTGGTGATCTGAAGGTAAATGATTCTGTGAGTGAATTCCGAAATTTTCAGCCTTCACTGGAGCCTGAGAGTCTGAAAATCTTTATCTGAAACCGCCACGTCGAGAATACATAGAAAATTAGTCGGTGGGATCAGATTTTCAGCCGAAGATCTCCAGATTCTCGAGCTCCAATGAGCGCTGGAATGTTCAGAATCCACTCACAGTAACAGTTTTTTGGCTATAAAGGAACATGAAGGATTATAACTGACAAAACAATGTTTTTCTCACGTAGATAAGGCATGTTCTATTAATTGGTGATCTGAAAGTAGCTGACCTTGTAAGTGAATTCTTGAATTTCCAGCCCTCATTGGAGCCTGAGATTATGGAAATCTTCATCTGAAACCGCCACGTCGAGAACACATTGAAAATCAGTGGGTGGGATCAGATTTCCCATTGAAGATTTTCAGATTCTCAAGCTCTTGCGAGGGCTGAAAATTTCAGAATCCACTCACAGGTACATCTACTTTCAGACTAATAACTTATAGAAAATTCCGAACCCACTTGGGGAAAACATTCCTTTGTAAGGAAAGTTTCACTTCCGGGCAACTCTGTTGATACCTGTAGCTACGGCAATCATCATATCAGCTAAAAAGCGTAACCAGAGTGGTCAGATATACTTCCGATTGATTAATCCATTATAACTTTTCACTCATTCAGATATCGCAACCATCGAACTTACTATCCAAGTGCGTCTCGACAAGAACTCACGTATTTCCTTTACAATCAATTACACCGTCTTTTTGGTAAACACACCATTTTTGAGTTTGTGATGACTGGAAAATGGGACTGCCTTCCGATTATTCCCAATATCAAAAGATCCATAATGAATTCTTTGGAAAATACACCAGCGGAATATTTGGACGACTACTTTAAGGCCCTACCAGCACAGGAAATTGTCAAGATATCCATGAAACGATTATATGGAAATTTGAGTCCGAATTCAAAATTGTATGAGGCTCAAAATCTGAAAATCTCATGCAATTTTATGTCGCCCGATATTTTATTCAATTTCAAAGGAAAGACAGCAATTCTGACAGGTGTACACTATACAAAAGAGGATATTTGTCAGTTTTTGAAGAATTGGAAATCGAAAACTTCTGGAATCAATTTGCACCGTCTGAATGTTTTCATAGATAAAGGTTTTGATGATTTTGAATCAATCAATCAGATAGTAGATACCAAAAAAATTACGGTAGGAGTACCAGAAGAACTTTTGAATCATCAGGGGTTAGTTTTTATCAAAATCAGCAAAAACAAAAATTGATTTTTGTTCAGTGAAACCTTCGATTCCTATATTGTGAGAGCTGATGGAATAGTAGCATGGCTTGTCATTTCTCGCATCAAAATTTCTCTACATGTTCAGGATTTTACCGAGGAGGAAATGTTGAAAAAATACAATATTGATCATTAGATTATGAAATTTTTATGATTTTTGGAGTTTTTTGTGAAATATAATAAAGTCTGAGTCAAACTCAATTTTTTAAATCTTCTTCAAATCACTCTGTCCACAGAGTCAGTACACCAGAGCTGGAATTCCGACTTCCGGGTGTTTATTCCCTTCCGAGTTCCGTTTAAAAAAATTTCACTTCCGCATAGCTCTGCAGTACGTCGAATATTCGGCGCACGTGTGCGTTCATAGATTAGCATCATAAACACTAAGTTATCTGAAAAATCATCCACCAGCTCTGAAACTCCGAGCTGAGTATGAAGACGGACAACCAAGCCAATTGTTTGTTCACAGCAGGATGTGCTTCTAACTAATGTGTTCAAATACAGGATTTATGGTTTCTCGTTTCCTAGCGATGTGTCATGAGAAAAAATTCTGAAATCATCTAATCTAGCTCCACAAAAATAAGGAACAGAAAGCTCGAAAAAACCAGGAGAGAAACAAAAAAAATGACTCGGATGGAAATCGAACCCGCACTGAAATATCGCAATTAAAGCAGCAGCTACCTCAGAGAGCGTAGGCATTGGTGCTGCGTTTCCCTCTCTCGCTGCTCTCACACCATAATAATGAACCCATTCGCTTGATGAAAATACAAAACAGAACACAGTTTTTCAAAAAAAAAAAAAAGATTTATTCATTGCAGAATTTCAGATAAAAGACAAAAAATCTTCACGACAATCGACTTCAGGGATCCTGCGGTAGCTGGGATGACAGTTAATGGCATAGAATCCATCATAGCTCCAGGAGTTGGAGCGGACGCCTTTTTCTTCGGAATCCTGTATCCTTTGGACAAAGTCGGCGTGATGATTGGTGGTGGTGTGACTGGCTTCGATGTCTTCTTGAGTCCATACTTGACCTTCTGAATCTTCTTGGCAACTGGCTTCTTTTCCTTCATTTCTTCATCAAGAGTAGGTTCCTTGATCATTGATTTCTTTGAGAGATTCCTGTCCATGAGCATGTCGAAAACGCTTGTAGAAAAGGAAGAAGACGACGATGGCATGATTGATTGAAGATAAAGAAAAACGAAAGAGAACAGTACAAAATGAGAAAGAATGAGGTCATGTGGGTTTGTGTGTTATATATGACTCCCCGTTCATTGACTCATAGGAAAATGATCATTACGGATTAAAAGGTGCAGGAAAACAATAGTGAGGTGACCCCTTCGCTCTTTGAAAAACCCTTCACCTTCTGAACAGACAGGTGTATGTTTAGGGGGTAAAGGAGGGACTAGGAGTGGTCCTGGAAAGCGCAGGTTGCAGACATCCGGGCATCCGGACATACAGCCACCCGGAAACACAGTCTTCCGGAAAGTATACGAACCCCCCCCCCCGTTGTTCAGTTGATTTTAGCTGACTTTGTGCATGCTCCACACGGTCAAAAATGTTTCTACAGCTTAAAAAATTTTTGAGCGTATTAAGCATAGCTAAAACTTTATTTTTGTAGTTGGCAACTTTTTTGTACCACCACTTTCCCGGCAGATACAGCTCGGCCAATGAAGAACTCCGGCAATCATCAAAGTTTCTACAGAAAACGGGCTATTTCTGAGGTAGTAGTTTTGGACGTGCTCTATCTGCCGGGAAAGTGGTGGTACAAAAAAGTTGTCAACTACAAAAATGAAGTTCAAGCTATGTTTGATATGCCCAAAAATTTTTAGAGCATTAGAAAAAATTTTAACTGAGTGGCGCATGCTCAAAGTCAGCCTAAATCGGACAAAATCAACTGAAAAACGGAAGTGTTCGTATACTTTTACACGGTACTGTATATTGAACCAAGAATCCGGACATTTGGACATACAGACATCTGGACATATATGCATCCCAAAATCCGGACATCCGACATTCATGTCTAACTTTATTCTGAGCAATCCTTTGTTTCAGAGTTGCTTATAGTCTGTAGTTTGTAGTTTTGTTGTTCTATCATTGTCCCATTTCTTTGTTTAGATGTTTTTATATCCGATAGTACTGAATTTTTCATTAAAACCCAAGAAGCATTTTTAGTTTTAAAATTTTTATTTTGATTCGGTGACTGAGACGAAAAAATAAAAATAGAATATAAAGAGCCGATACGAAAACCGACGGTAAAAAACACGAAAAATATATAAAAGGGATTTTTGCTCCGAGCTCTTTTTCGCGAGAAAAAGAGCACGAAGAAATGTACACTGGATCGGATGAGAAGGAAAAGAGAAAACAATGAAAAATAATGGTATAACAAGGATAAAATGAGAAGAGGAGAACATATACTTTGTGGAGAGACGCAGAGAGAGAAAATAGAAACAGATCGGATCACAGAAAATATATCGAAACGAGGAGACTGAGGGGGATAAAGAAATAATCTAACCATTTTCTAATTTTTTAGGAATAAAAATAAAATTCTACAAGACTTTTAAAAGAAATTTTACAGAAAAAAACGAATAAAAAATCCCTGATTTCAAAAAGATGAACGCGTTTCGAGTCTATATCAAAAAATAAAATATTTCTAGACGGAGAGAAAAAAAATCACTACGTGCACATTTTTGTTTTGTTTCTAGTAATAAAAAACTCACAGAAAATCAAGAATTGAGGTATTTTTTTGGGATAAAAAGGGGCGTATTCGGGGCGGGGCGAAGGTACACACGTTTTGATCGGAGGGGGGCGGGGCGAAAAAGGGGCGGAGCCTCGGAGAAAATCTATTATCACATTTCAAAAAAGGATAAATGGATGGTGGTTGGAAACAGAGAAACCCGGTACTTTATTGATTTTTCAGACGACAAAATGGGGGAGGAAGGGGGCGGGGCCTAAATGACTAGGGACTTCTAGAGGGAGGAAAAAAGAACACAGAGAAACGAGAGAGACGCAGAGAGACGAGAGAAAAACTGATATGGAAGGGCAAGCTGAACTGGCATTTTGAGAAGAAGACGGATCAGAACAGAATGAATAACAATATGAAGGGGAAGGAACAGAACAACTTGGGAGGGTGGACGACGTCCTTTGTACAGGTGATGATGATGATGAGCAACAATAACAACAGTTTAGAAGGCGTTTGATCTGAAAAAATGGGAAAAATTAGTTATTGAAATCGGGATTTAAAGGGACAACCACGTCAAATGAGAACTAACTAAAAGCTAGTTTTGTTTTTGGTTTTTTTTTGTTGAAAAATTCCGAAAAATTGTGAAAATCCGAGTGAAATCGCTTCAATCCGAAAAATGATACAGTAACCCGAAAAGTTTTCGATTTCGTGACGATACCATCTTTTTTCGAGTCATGCGCCTTTAATACAGTAAGCGACTTGTTCAGGCTAGGAATTTGTGAATTTTATGAAGAATTTGAGAATTTTTGCGTAGAAAATTGCAGAATTAGCGGAAATCATTGCGGAAAAAATCGGAAAAAATGAGATTTTTTTCGAAATTCGAAAATCGAATTTATAAAAATTAGAATTTCGTGGCGAGACCTAATCAATGAATTTTGGGTGGAAAACTGCAAAATTGAGGGAAATTCCGGAAAATCAAGCTAAAACCGCTAAAAATCGACAAAAAAACTTTTGATTTACAAAAAACCAAAAAAAAATCATACAGTATCCCTAAAACTTTTCACTTTCGTGGCGAGACCTAGCTGAATGAGATATGAGCCTTTAAACATACAGTTTGAATGAATTCACTGATTTTTGCATAAAAATTGGAAAACTTGGCGAGAATTCGAGTTAAAATCGGATTTTTCCGACATAAAATAATCGAAATTTTTCAACGAAAAGTAAAATCAGAAAACAAAAGCTGGAAAAGAGAACAAACTCAAAACAAAACGAACTGACAAGTGGTAGAGAGAAAGACATGCAGGAAAAAAAAGGGAGAAAACAGAAAAAGCACTACCTAGACTCACAAATTAAGATTGTCGTAGAAGAAGTCGTTGCCAACACCGAACGACGGATCCATTCCGCCGTTCGACGGATTCTGTTGCATGTATTGGCTCACTTGTTCTTCCTGAAGAGAAAAAAAAGGGGTTTAATGAATTTGAATAGCCGCGCCGGTGTTTGCCGCAAACACCGCCGTGCAAAAATGCACCTACCCAAGCATTCAAATAATCCGACAACGTCGTCAACCCCGGCCTCGATAACCGTTCGTGTACCACATTCTGTAAATCATCGTAAAGATAGGCGTCCAAATCGATCGCCGCTCGATCCACTGTCACATTTCCAGACGGATAAGTGGTGGGTACCACCAGACGAAGTGGTGGGAATGGTTGTCCACGGATCTTGCAAGTGACAATGAAGTGATTGGCGTCGTGCCTCGGATGATTCTGCTCGATTTCGAAACGCGCTTCCAGAGCCTGAAGCTCTTTTCTCGCCGCATCATTCAGATTGGATCTCTGCATGGATTGTCCTGAACTCATTTGATTCGGTGGATTTCCGACGTGAAGTGTCGGCTGGAGAGCATCGATTGGATTCGGGAGGAAATCGTCATAGTTGAAGTCATCGAGCCCCGATAATCCACCCATCGATCCTGGAGTTCCCATTTTTTGAGAGGGCGTTCCCATCGGGTTCATCGACGGTGCCCCAGAACTTGGTCCCGACATTGAACCGCTCATCGAATTCCTGTCCCTTCCAATCGGTCCAGGACCGTTTTGCATCTGCCTCATATTGTTTCGCATCGCCGGATTCTGATAGGGGGCGTGTCGATGACTGTTGACTGGGGACGTCATCTGATCGTGTCCCATATCTCCTCGATACATTCCGTGCATCGGACCACCACCTCCACCCATCATCATCGGATCCTGTGGCATCATTCGTTGCTGCTGTTGTTGTTGATGCCACATTTGTTGGGATTGATGCATTTGCATGTGATGCGGTGGAGGACCGCCCATGTACTGTGGATGACCGTATCCCGGATGTCCTCCATATGGATTGTGCACTTGTCCATTTCCCATCATCATCTGCTCAGCGCCATTCATCACCGGATCGTTCATTCCCATATGATTCGGATTTGGAGCCATTGGATTGATATTCAGGAAGTCTTGTTTACGGGCGATCCACGTCTCCAAATGATTCAGATACTCCAGACTCACAACTCGTTTTCCCTCTAGGACACTGAGCATCACCTCCAGCTTGTGAGCCGCCTCATGATTCCCTTCTTGACGACACTGACGGGCGCGTGTCCTCAAACTATCACACGATCCACGCATATTCCGGAGCTTGCTTGAATAGATCTGTTGATCCTCCACACTCATCACACCTTGACTTCCATTCGGAATACCGTTGGGTCCCCGTTGTCCTCCAGGACCTCCTGGGCCTCCTGGGACTCCTGGACCTCCTGGACGACCTTGTGGTGCTCGCTCCGGACCACCCGGTGCTCCCATTGGATTATGGTGTCCCGGGTATTGTTGTGGCTGATTGATGAGTGATTCGAGGACTGAAGATGTTCCTGTGGGGGTCGTACCCTGACCATTCATTCCTGGACGATTCGGATAGCCTCCGTGGCCACCTTGTTGAGGTGGCATACCTCCCCATGGTGGTTGTTGTGGCTGTTGTTGTTGGTACATATGGCCTTGAGGATCCCATGGGCGGGATTGATCCATCTGGAAAAAAAGAGGTTAGTTAGGAGAAGGCATCTGCGCTCTATTGATAATGGCGTTCGTGGTACCGAAATGAGCCGAAAACGGTGAGAATTTGGAGCCAAATTTAGCTGTTTTGGAGCGAAAATCAGTCAAAAACTATCGATTTCAGGTTGAAAAAAATAGCCAAATTCGAGCTAAAATTCACGATTTTGGGATGAAGATGAGCATTTTTTGGGCCAAAAAGCACATTTTCTACAAATTTTAAACGCCAAAATGCATTTTTCAGCAAATTTTGAGCCAAAAACGTCAAAAATTCTCTCGCCAATGCACCGGAGGCGCGTAGGCGATCAAGTGAAAAATGACCGAAACTTAAGCCAAAAACGTCGTTTTTTGGGGTCAAAATGAGCATTTTAGGACCAAAAAAAAATCATTTTATCCCAAATTGTGAGAGCAAAAAGTCAAAAAATCCTTGCTAGAGCGCCGGAGGCGCGGTTAATTTTCCGATCAATTAGTCGATTTTTGACTGAAATTGAGCATTTTTTTTTCGACATTTTGGCTGAAAATTAGCCGAAAAACGGATCGGTCCATCTGGATCAACTAGAGAAAACAGAAAGAAAGAAAAACGAAAACAATGAATTTTCTGGCCAAAATCTTCCCTTTTCTAGCAATTTCTCCACTCTAAAACTACATTCTCATCGGCTTAAAACTCCAATTTTTGTATCATCTCCACCCACCTCTTTTTTCATCCCTTGCCCATATGGATTTCCGCCCATTGGTCCTCCACCACCAGGCGGTCCATTCATCATTCCGTATCCACCGTAACCCGGCGGTCCTCCTCCACCCATTCCCATATTGGGGGCACCCATTTGTGGAGGTGGTTGTCCCATTGCTGGACCTCCACTTCCATTCATCGATGGTCCTCCTGGACCTCCCGGTGCTCCTGGACCTCCTGGAGCTCCTCCACCATTCGGGAACGGTGGAGCAGCGGATTGTGTTGGAGCTCCTCCCGGGGTCGTTTGACTTCCAGGCTGGGGGCGAAGAGCCGAATCTGGTGATGGGAAAGAGGCGACGGCGGCGGCTACAGCTGCCGAAGCGGACACTGTTCCAGTTGGCACAGACTGTGATGGTGTAGTGGTAGCCTGAGTGGTGGCGACAGCCGGTGGTGGATTCCTGGCTTGTGCAGATGTAGGCTGGGGATCGGGCGGCACAGGAGCCCTATACCCAGGTGTGGAGCCAACTGGTGTGGTTGCTCCGAGGGCTGAAATCATAGAGAACGCTAAATTTTGGGGTTGTAATTCTCTGTGGATGTAGGTTACCTGCTGTAGTGCATGGAGGACTATGGAATTGTGATGGTTGGAGGACGGAGGGCACTGCCGCCGATTTACTATTACAATTGATGGCGTTTATCACTTTGGCAATCGTCCTCATGTATTCATCTTTTGACATACACTTTGCGAATACGTACTCTTCAACCTGCCGCGCATCTCCTGGCACTGGGAGATTCGGAGCATTTTGTCGGTTTCGAGCGAGTTCTGGTTCACTGAAAATTTAGAAATTAGCAGTTGAACCACATAATGGGTGGGAGAAATGCAAGTGCGCTCTGTTGAGAATGTAGGCGGAGCTCGATTTTAAGCTAACAATTTGAATATTTTTCGAGGGAATAAGGAATTATCACAGTAATCTGTAGAGGTCTAAGAACCTTCTAGTGATATCTCAGCACGAAAATAGGAATTGAGACACAGCTAAAACAAGTGCTACCGTAGTAAGTAAATTTTCTTCCATAAAATTTCACGGAAAAATGTATTGAATTTATCGATTTCCGCTATTTTTTTGGTTTTTGTTCTATGGAAGAATGAGAAAGTACTGGTAAAAATGATATTGAAAATCGATAAAATTTTCTGGAAATTCGAATTTTTGCGTCTTTAATCAAGCCCCGCCTGGATTCCCAATAGAGCGCAAGGGCCTTTATACACAGCTAAAAACGAGTGCTACCGTAATCTGTTAAGAAAAAAGTCAAATTTATCGATTTCCACAGTTCTTTTTTTCGGATTTTTTTCGGAAAAACGAGAAAATATCGTTTCAAATTGATGAAAATAGAATACTTTAGGCCTACAATCAAGCCCCGCCTCCATTCTCGATAGAGCACAAATGCATTTTGAAAAAAAAAACTTACAGTCTCTGAATGACATGCTCGCGAAATTTCGGTGACGGCCAATCCTCTTCGGACATTTTTTTATTTTGCTGCTCCTGTTGCTGCTCTTGCTGCTGGAATGGTGCTTTTCCAAGCGACTCGACTACCGACGACGTCAACGTGGCGGCTGTTGGTGTGTGTCTTGACAACACGAAGAGGGAAAAAAATTATTTTTTTTTGGTTCTGAAAAAAATGAAATGGAAAATGTTGGTTTTATTGTTGGAGGGGGGTGGGGTGAAGCCTCAAACAATATTTTCTTTTGTGTGTGGCTTTTTTATCGACAATATAATATACAAAATGTGTCTTTTTGAGGGGGTAGAGAGAGAGATCGAAAAGTTTTCGCTTTTTTTGCAAAAATCTTATAAATATCGAAAAAATCGTTTTTTTTGGCGAAAAAAAAAAGCCATTTTCCGACAAAATTCGAACAATTTCTTACCTGTAATCTCGTCAAAAAAGTATTTTGACGAGCCTCGTTTCGCTTATTCTGGTAAGCGACGTATTTTGTCTCACTCTTTTCGATTCGTTCCCCGGTTTATCCTGCAAAAAATGGGCAAATTAAATCAATAGGATGACAAAAAATAGGTTAAAACAGTAGCAAATAAAGGTAGATAAGATATCGAAACGTGCCGGAGCAACGTCGTTTGGGGGGAAATACGAAAGGGGGTGTGCGGAGTGTCGTTTGAAATATTTATTCGACAATTTGAGATTAAAAACTGTGAAGAGAGAGATGAAGATAATGAGAAAGAGAATAAGAAAAATAAATAAATAATTAAAAATTTTGAAATCGAATTTTCAATCAAAAAAAATTCGAGAAATCCATTATTTTATTTCAAGAACAGCGTCTCATCCTGTCGCTTCTTCGAGGTGTACGTTCCAGGCTTTCCTTGCGCCGCTTCATGATTCGCGAGTTCCGGTGGGCATGATGAGATGGGCGACTCGATGAGCACCTGGAAAATATGGATTTTAGTTTGGAAATTCAAATTTTTGGGTTTTTTTCGCCAAGTTTCACGCATTTTCACTCATTATTTTTTCGAAAGTCAGCAAAAATGATAGAAAAACGAGTGCTACAGTCGAATTAAAGGAGCAGACCGTCCAAATCCAAAAATTTAAAGGAACAGACCGTTCTCGCTACGAATCGGAAATTTCTTGTGGTTACTGTGTTTTTTATTTTTTTTTTGTCAGAATGTGGGATTCTAAAATTTATTTCCGCTGATTTTCAGGGGAATTTTCTTTTTTTTTTAACCGAAAATGGACGAATTTGCTCATAGAACTCGAAATTTTCGCTCGAAACAAGCCTACTGTCACTTTAAAGGCGCAAGCAGCCCAGTGGAAGGTCTCGCAGCGAAACCCAAAATTTTTAGGCTCACTGTAGCATTTTTCATTTTTCTTTGAATTTCAACGCATTTTCAATCGAAATTTCGCGATTTCAACCTAGTTTTCGAGGAAATTTTTTTTAAAGTCCCAAAAAGTACAAAATCATTCGCGGCGAGACCTTTTTGTTCCCACAAAGTCTAAAGAATTTGTTTCCGTTTTTTTTCCATTCACACATCTTTTTTCCATTTTCGTTGTCTCCCCTCTAGAGAACCAGCTCAAGTGCAGTGCGGCAAGGGCGCCCATCCGCTGGCGCTACGAAAAAGGAAAAAAAAAAGAAATTAGAGGTGGGGAGGGGGACAAACCCTCCCCCCATCATCATCATCATCACATATATGTGTGAAGTGAAGTGCTGTGTGTTGCCGAAAAAGGACGGAAAAAAGGGGGATTCGGTTAGCGCTGCTAAACCCAATTACGGAAGTATACAGGTTATTTCAGAAAGTGCGCTCTATCGTGCACGCTGAAATTTGAATTTTCGAGTGAGGTTAAACTTGAAAGAATTTGACGAGCAAAATTGGCTTTTTTGGAGAAAATTCAGGGTTTTTAATTCTTATATTGATTTTAGGCGGTTAAATCGAATTTTCTCTCAAAAAAAGCGATCTCGCTTCGGTTACTTGAATCTTGACTGTAAGCACCCTCCAATAGACAAGGAGACGCGCAAAATTGAATATTCAAGTATAAAATTACGGTTATGTCAGAAAAAAAACTCTGTTTGGCAACATAAAATTCATTTGGCGAATTCCGAATTTTTGTAAGTGTGCTCTATCGAACTTGCAAGAAATTAACGAGCGAATTCAAACTTTTGGTCGCAAAATTTGTGTTTTTAGGTCCAAATTCAAATGTTTGCGTTCAGAACTGGATCTTTTCAACCTAAAACCTATTTTTGCGACAAAACTTCGGTAAACTTTTACGCTAGGCCTAAATTGTCATTTTTCTCAATAGAGCACACATTCTGACATATCGTCACTTGCATTTTAGCCCCTACCGGTAGGTATACCTGTTTCAAGTCGTAATAGACGCCCGTGTCCTCCGGTGTGAGGAATGTGATCGCTTTTCCATGCTTTCCGGCACGACCTGCAAATATCAAAAATTAATATTGTGAATAAAAATGAAAATTTAAAAAAAGGAAAAACGATTTTCCAGCTTTCTTTCGAAACACACAGTGAAAACAAATCAGCAGGAGGAGGGGGAGAAGAAGAAGATAAAGACGAATCATTTATCACTAAGAAGTGCTCTTTGAGAGAGCAACTGGCAACTCTCTGAGAAAGAGAGAGAGTGAGAGCATTAGAGAAACAGACAATAGCTGAAATTCAAAAAATTCAGAATCTCCCAAAAAAGGAAATTCTGAGTGTGTAGAAGAAAATTGGTGATGGAGAGGCAAAGAAGAAGAAGAAAATGATTGATAATACCGTTAGAAATGGGGGGACACACAAGTTAATGACACTGACGATGGGAGAGAGAGTGTGTGGTGAAGTGAGAGACGGCAGACACGTTTGCTTATCGAAATTCTCTCTCTCCTTATCACTTTTATATCGAAACATATCGACACAGCGACAAACGAAAACGACGCGAGATTCGCATTTTAAGAGGAGAAGGAGAATAAATGATCATTTTAATTGTGTGTAAATGTGTTGTGTGTGAACGGTTTTTCTCTCACTTTTTTCTTGGTGTGGTTTTCATGGACAATTTTCGAGTTTTTAGAGTTTTTTTTTTTTGAAAATTATGTGAATTGTGAGCAATAATTATTAGATTTTGAAGGTCAAGATTAATTTCAGTTTTTTGCACGTTGATTTGAACACAATTTTGAAAAAAAACTCTAAAGGAGCAGGGTTAGTCGCGCCACGAAGAAAATTGGCGAATTTTAGGTAAACGGGGCTCAATTTTCGGTTTTTGCTCGAAAAAATATAACAAAAAACTTCAATTTTTTGAAAATTCAAGAATAAAATTTTGTAACATTTTCAATCGTGATGAGACCTTCACAAAAAAATTATTGCGCCTTTAGGGTAATTCAGACGGAAATGGAGCGTCTTAAATTAATTTTTAAAAATACAGGAAAATCTTCAATCGTGGTGAGACCCTGTCAAATAATTTCGTGCGCTTTCAAGGTCAAAAAGGCTTGAATTACAAATTTTACCCCCAAAAAATTGGAAAAAAACCATCAGGAAAAAAACGTATTTCAACGAAAATTCGAGACAAATACAGTATAATTGTCTGCGCCTTTAAGGTTATTGAACCAAAATTGCCATGAAAACCTTGAGTAGAATCTCCTCTACCTAAATCTGTATCTGCAACTAGATAAGATAGAGAGACGCAAAGATATAAATTACGAGCCGTTGTATGGAAAGGATACCATCTCCGATCGTATTCTTTATGACCCGATTGAAGAACATAGATTATGGATATATTGGCACACACACAAGGTCGGGCCGATCTGCTAGGATTAGCTCTTTTGCTATCAGACTTTTTCTCATATGCTACACCCAAAACATTGGGTTTTTCAGTTGCTAGTAACATGGATTATTTTCTATGGAAAGCGAATGAGAAATTTTTGAAGACACAATAGCAAAAGAGCAAATTCGAGCAACTAAGAAAGAGCAAATTCGAGCAACTAAGAAATAGCAAAAGATCTGCTAGCAACTGAGTATTTGCCACGAGGTCGTTGTTTCAAAAAAAATCTAAAACTTTGAGCCCCAATAATAGTAGGGAGCACACACTTTTATGTCAATACATCTGTTACAACAAGGGCACCCCCAACAGGGGGGGGGATCTACACGTTTTGATCCTTTTTGTCATTTTGAACCGGGTATTATATGCAGGATTGTGTGACGATGAAAAAAAAGTTTTAACAAAAATTTTTTTCACAAAAAAACCAGCCGTAATCGTATGTATCGAATGGATGGTAGGAAGGTAGGGAGAGAGAGAGAGAGAGAGAGAGAGAGAGAGAGAGAGAGAGAGAAGAGAGAGAAAATCGGTCGCTTCTTTTATAAAATAAATGTCGGGGGGCGACCGGGGCGGCAGCATACACACACGGTATATGAGAGATAGAGAGTGAGAGATAGGGATGGGTCAGAGAGAAATAGAGAAGGAAAGGGAAAAGAAGTATATGACATTGATTGAATAGAAGAAGAAGAAGATGGAGGACAACTTTGCAACAAGAAAGCGAGGTAGGTCAAGATGCGTACACAATTATTCCGCTCCTCAAGATGAAGAATTCTAAAAGATTCTGTGAAGGATTACGGTCATTTTGTGACGGAGTGGACGACAACTTTTACTTTTATGGTCTACGCCGTTTAAAAGTTGGTGGTGGTTGCAAAATGAACCTAATCCATCTTGCTTGGGGGCTGAATTCAGAAGGATCCAGGGTCCAAAAGATCTAAGGAATCTAATGGATTTAGGTTCCAGTAGGTTCTAGTGAATCCCAGGATTCTGAAGACCACAAAATTCTCAAGAATCCAGGATCTAGAAGACCCGAGAAATTTGAAAGTTCTTAGAAATCTCAAGAACCCGGGACCACAAAGATCCTAGAATTCTTGCGGATTTCGGACCCAGATGTTCCAAGAATTCTACTACTAGCTTTCAGGATCACAGGGAACTAAGGATCCAGATTGTTTTTTAAGCGTTTCCAGGCTTCGAAAGACTCCAGAGCACTCAAGAACCCAGGATCCCGAAGATCTATGGATTCTGATGGATCCAGGACTCAGACGATCCTTCTAGTGGATTCAAACATCTCAAAGCTCCCAGAATCCTTGGATCCCAAAGATCCAATCCACTGAAAAGTTGAAAGATGAAAGTGTAGTGCGAGGAGAAGCGACCGACCTCTCACTCGGAGCAAAAACACATTTCTTTCCTTCTTCTTTTTTTTCTCCCCGCCGCTTCTTCTCAAACTGTCAATTGCATGCCAGTAGTGTGTGCTGTCTCAAGGAAATCGAGAAGAAGAAGAAGCTCTAGGAGATGAGCACATGGCTCTACGTCGCAGGTGGTGTATGTCGGGGGGAGCAATCAGAACGGACAGAAAGCACCAGCACATGATATTACGTGGGGCTTCCGTAAGTTTTCGGCTTCTTTGGTTGAATGCAAAAAAAAATGCAATACCATTGTTTATAGAAGGGGGTTTGTTTCTATTTCGAGTCGTCAGCTGTCCGGTTTTCGATTTTCCGGCGATGGAGCCAAAAAAGGATTGTGTGTTTCATGCGGAAATGTACGGTTTGTTTAGAGGGAAAAAAGTACATTTTATGGCTGAGAGCGATTTTTGAAAAGAGCTCTTTTCAAAGTCGCATGGCTCAGGGATAGCAGTGACTTAAACAAGGCTCATATGCTTACAGAAAAAGAGCTCCATTTGTATTAAAGGCGCATGGCTCCGCTAAATTCCTAGGTTTCAAAATTGATGAACATGATGACCCGTACCTCGAAAGTTTTGGCGAGGAATCATTTTGTTTTCGAATACCTGTGATTCTTTTTGAATCACGGAGAGATTTACAGTAGGACTGCAAGATCCAGGCTGGGCCTTTAAGGTGAAAGCCACTTACAATTCTTGGAAACTGCGAATGCACAAAATTTGTGGCTCTCGAACCCTTAAAGGCACATGGCTTGAGCATAGAGAGCCCGTTGCTGGGGCCTGCGCCTTTGAGGTAACAAACACGTCTAGGTCTCAGTTCTTTGAGAGAAACTGAAAAACCAGGTGTCTGTACCTTTTGGCAAAAATTCAAAGTTTATTTGAATTCCTCGTTTATCCCCCGTCATTCCATCAGTTCTCAATCAAATAGATTGATCTTCATTCTTTTCTCAATAAACTCTTTGGCACATTTTGATACTTCGATCAACATAACCACCGCCACGAGGAGATTCTTTCATCTCTCTCGCTCTGTCCTCCAATCATTTGATTTGATCAAACTATCGGTGGGGTCGAATGGAGAGACGCAGACAGTCAGGGTTAGGTTGCCGCAAGATGAGAATAAGGGAAAGAAGAAGAAGAACATTGTTGAAACTCCCGATTTTTGTGCGACGGGGAGGGAGACGGTAAATACATCTACCCGTCGTCGCACACGTTGAAATTGTGATTGAGAAAAGGAAGGAGAAAGTGGAGGAGAAGAGAGGCGAGAAACAACCGCGAAAAGACAAATAGCAACAAGAATAAGGAGAAGACGTTGGCAAGACTGAAGAAGAAGACAATCTTTTTCTCTAGATCGCCGGCGGCCGGACAAGTACAGTCGCACGTTCAAAAAGGCGCCTAGGTCAATTGAGAAGAAGAAAGATCCATTAGTCGACACGGTGGTGGCGGGGCGATATTCGATTTATGAAGAAGAAAAACTCGATTTTCGGATGGTCAATTTTCAACAAGATTGACACGAACACATTTTTTGATAAAAAACCGATTTCGCAATATAATGCAGTTTCAGCACAAACAAAGTATGTACACGGTCATTAGTGACGAGAAGAAATTGATCGAATTGTTTACAGTTATATGTATATAAAAATGTTAAGACGCCGATGGGGGAGAGAAACCAATGAAACACGTACATACTGACTATCAGTATCAGCTGACAAAACTACGGTATTACTAGTTTGCAGAATTGGATGGATCATGGGGATCCCTAGGGTCAGATTGAAGGTTTTAGGGGAGGACCTGTGGGACCATTGGGCTCCCAGGTCCTATCTTTTCGAGAACTGTCCTCAAAATCAAAACTGTGGACTTATAAACGTACCGAAATGTAGATCTCGATGAGCTCTGCACGTCAGGAAACCTAGAATCACAGCCAGTCCAACATAGGCTGTACAGAACTAGGGGACAGATTGCAGAGTTCAGGAGAGGACCAGTGGGGCCATATGTGTCCGAATGGACTCCGTGACCCTTTCTGTGCGAAAACTGACTTCAAAATCAAAATCGTGTGCTCCCAAACATATCAAAATGTAGATGTCGATGAGCTCTACACGTTCGGAAACCTAGAATCACTGCCTAACCGACCTATACTGCCTAGGACCGACTAAACTTCCGATTTCTAAAAATCCACCACGGGATTTCACATGAAACGCCCGTGTCAATTTCACATGCCCCCCCCCCCCCCCCTCTCGCCCCAACAATAACAACATGTGAAGAGAGAGCGAAACGAAGGAAAACAAAATGAATTCAGCATATATACCGCGACGACGAGGGGCAGCAACCACAGCCAACACATTTTGAACCCAGTGCAAATACACATTGAAAATGCAGGAGGGAAGAAAATTGTGATGGTGGGGGGGGGGGGGGGGGGGAGAGCGAAGATTGGGAAGGAAAGGTTAGGGTGGAGGAAAAGAATGGAATGAGTATATATAAAAAGTTATCTAGAAAGGCCATCGGATGGGTGGGAGAGAGAGAGAAGGGTCGAGTGGACGTGCTATATCGTTTCATTATTAAAAAAAAAATGGAATTTTGGGATTAAGATTTTTGTGAAGAATCGAAAATCGGATTTTTGATTTTTTTCAAAATTCAGTTTTGGGCCTAAAAAACTAAAATTTTTCGAAATTGGATGTTAGGCCTAAAATCTCTGTTTGATTTTTTAAATTCAGAGTTAAGCCTACAAAATTATTTGGCTTTTTGGAGATTCCAGCCAGTTTCAGCGGGCGAAAATTTTCAGATCTATTGGCAGGAAGCTGCATTCACCTTAAAGGCGCATGTAATCGATTTTTAGAAGGTCTCACCACGATTTCGAAGCTAGTTTGTACTTTCCATTAAGTAGACCAATAATGAGCCTCCTTGGCCTCTATTAATTCCTACAATACACGCTTCTCCATAGCGAGACCCATGCTGCGCTTTTAAGGACCTTCCTTTGCTCAGAATTAGGATTTCAAGTCTTCTGCAACCTACGAAAGAAAAAAGTGTTTGCAGACCCGACACCAAATCCTACGAGCCTATAATACGACATGAAAGTAGCCTCCTCTACTCTACCAAAACAAAAAATATCGCAAAATAATAGGACGGGCCCCCGGAGCAGCGAGAGAGCTGATGTTGCCGTTGGGAGACGACGGAGGGAGCCCCACGACGACGACGAAGGACGACGAAAAACACGATGACGAATGAAAGGAGAAAAGTGCAAAAACTCTTTGGGAGCTCTTTCTCTCTCTCTCTTTTCCTCTTCGAGACCCATAAATGCATGGAAAAACAGAAGAAGAGAAAAAGAAGAAGAAGAAGTCTTGTGGTTTTTTTTTTTCGAAAAGCAGCTTTTCTTCTTCTTTTTTCGTTTTTGCTCCACTTTTCTTCTGATAAGGAGAGTGGAAAAAGTGGGCGGAGCCTCCTTGTGATAAGGGGCACCCAACAAGTAAGACTCGACGAAACGTATAATCAAATGTATATACACATGTGTGTATGTGTAATCACAAATTATGTGAAGAGGAGGAAACGAAACGGAAATTGATTCGGAGAGAGATGAAGAAGTCTTCTAGAAGGAGCTCCTCCATATATGAGGCGATATCCGATTTGAGAAAGGATTAGCAGGAAGCTTTCGAGCAGGATTTGTTGAGGGAAGGGAAGAGAAGGACAACATCATAAGGATAATCTATTGATTACATTCCCTTGATAGATGGAGATGGAGGATCACGTGTTTCCGTTGAATGTCAAAAATGCTGCTGTCAATTGGAAATGGAAGGGGAAGAATGAATGAGAGAGAGAGAGAGAAAACTGTAATTGTTCGTGCGTATTTAGTATTTTAAAAATGCCGCCAATGGGGCGTGACGAGGTACATAAACTGACCGGTGAGTTGATTTTTTCTAGGCTGAATTTGACGGCTTCCTAGTCTGATCACCCCTAATTTTAGAGGTTCCAGCGAGCAAAAAAGCGAATCTTATGAGAAAATTGCAAAAATTGACAGTTTCAGGTCCAAAAATGGTCGTGCCAGATAGAAAAAAAAATGACCGGTGATTCGATTTCGGTTGGCAGAACTTATGTGACCCGAAGTATCGGTGTTTGCGGACTAGAACTCGAATTTTCAATAGAATAACACATATAGGCCTAATTTGGAGGGCCCAACAAGAAAAGCAAGCCATTTTTAGCCTCACGCAACTGCCAAGATCAGTGAAAATGGCGCCTTGAACTAAAATAGTCCGAAAAACGCCAGATTCGTGACGGCTGGAAGCACAGAAACTAGACGAACTCCTTAGCCTCTACACGCTCTATAAGGAGAAGCTTAGGCCAAAATCACCACAGAATCTTTTTCAGATTCTAAGAAACTTAGGATTTGTTGAAGCTATGCCTAGCCTCTACAACCTATGATGAGGCTCAGACTTCAAGAATGCCTTAGCCTCTACAAAAGTTGAGGCTCAGCCCCTTAGCCTCTACAAACTCTTCTTCAAACTCTTCTAACCGGTACAGCCATCTCAGCAATTCCACTAAACCATCGTTTTATCAGTATGGTTTACAAGCCATAATGTCTACCTAGTCGACCATTTCGCGAACTTTCCGAACGATTTGCAGAATTAAACTAACCCCGCCAAAAATAGATAAGAGAGGGAAAACTTTCAGAAAGAAGAAAACGACAATAAAACTAAAACTACTAAAAGAAGAAGAAGAAACAGTTTGTTTAGTAAGGGGGACGACGGACGACGACGGTTTGCTGCGGAAATTGGATCCAAAAACCGCCAACTAATCAATAGATGCGGAAGAGAATGAATGAGGAGGAGAAACGTGTTCCTTCGCCAGACCAATACAATGAGGATGGATGGATGGCAAGTGACTGGAACATCTTCTAAGCTTTGGAGAAAGAGAAATAATGAGATACACCTCGAGATTTAATTGGAATAAGGGGAGGAGGGGGTGCAGAGCTTTCCCCTTCCCCACTGGGGGCTCCCCTACTAATGAGGAGAATTCTTAGAATCTCTAGAATCAGAATAATATTGCAACTGAAAGACCTTGTTGACAAAATAGATATCAAAAAGATATCAGAGGGAGGGTGCAAAAACTATTTGGCCGAGTGCCAACTTCACCTGACCGAGGCGATGGAGAGAGTTCGGAAGGGAATGGAGAGAACGAAACACACAGAGTGGAAAAGAGACACACGTGATGATTTCGCGACGATTGGAATCTTTTCTTTTTTTTTCTCGATGCTGCTACTGCTGATGATGGGGGGTGAAGACAGAACAAAAAATGGATAGGGGGAACGGGCAAAATCTGTTTTTTTTTTGCAGACGGGGTGTATGAAAAAAAAGGAAAATCTAGAGAATGTAGTGCAGAAAACCGGCGAAAAATCCGATTTTGTTGACTTTCACGTTCTGAAAAATTGAAATTTAGGTTTAAAAAATGGATTGGAACGGCGAATTACGAAAACGATCACGGAAAAATGGAGAAAGGAGTAGGATCAACAACTCAGAAGATTACGGTAGCGAAGAACTGAAATCTAACGTGATGGTGTGTGCAGACTCAACATCATATCTTACGAAAATTCAGTTTTTGAGGAAAAAACGAGATTGGAAGTCAATCAGCTGTTTTACAGCAACTAAGGATACGGTAGTCTCATGCAAAGCATGTAATCTGGCGTGGCGGTGTTTGCTGACCCAACACCAGATCTACGATAATTCAGTTTCTGAAGAAAGTACTAGATTACAGACCGATGTTTCTGTTTATAGGCTACGGTAGTTTCAGAATAAGTATGTAGTCTGGCGTGATGGTGATTGGAGACTTAGCACCAGATCTTACGACAATTCGGTTAAAAAAATTTTTTGTTCCTAAAAAACCATGTCTAAATCTCACACAGAAACCGAATTGTCGTAAGACATGATGCTGAGTCCGCAAACACCTCCACGTCAAATTACAGGCATTTAGGGTCAAAATTCTTACAAAACCGGGAATTTCTGGAATTCCAAAGTTCAGAAACGGTTCGTTTCCGTCCCGTTCAAAACTTTAACAATGTCCGTTTTGCCTGCCCTTAAAGTCGTGGGCAGCGGGAGAGAGTTGAAATAAAAATAACCGGTCTTTCATTTCATTTTACGACCCCCCAACGGCCATTCTTTTTGTTCATCAATTATGGGTTTTACAGGCCCAATTTTATGGAGGACGAGTCAGTTTAGAAATCAGGTAAATTGGATGAGTGTAGCCCTCAGTTAAATGTCAGTTCCGATATGTCACCATCAGTTATACGAAGTGATCGTAGCAAAATACTTTTAATCTCTGAAAAATCTCTTTTTTGGAAAGAACTTTTTAGCCGCACTATTTTAACGACCTTCAAAGATTCTTCCGCAAAAGAACTCTCTCTCTCTCTCTCAATCGGTCAGAATTAAAAGCGGGCGGTGTCTGTGAGAGAGGGAAATGAATGGATGAAGAGAAGACAAGGAAAAAATCGGGAAGTAGATTCGATCTTCTTTGCGCAGTACAAATTCTTGATGGGAAACGGGTTGAAGAGGTCCTATTAGAGGCCGGAAAAGTGAGTGGTGGTCGTGGGTAATTGAGGGAGTTTTTGTAAATTTGGGATTCTGTGTTCCGGCGATACTGTTGTTAAGATCAAATTCTGTGATTTAGTGTCAGATTCGGTGCTCGCAGACATCGTAACTCACGACGATCAGCTTTTTTCTGAACCAATTCTGCAATCCGATATAAAGGAGTCAGTTATGGCGTGTTGATCACGGACTCGATGTCATGACAATACAAATTTATTAGGAGCGAATTCCGCAATCTGATGTGATAGTGTCTGTTGTGGTGCTTGCAGACTCAACATCGTATCCCAAGACGATACAGTAACTGAGAACAATTTCTGTAATCTGCCGTGATGGTGCCAGTTGCAGTTTGCAGACTTGACATCAAATTGTACGGTAATACAGAGCCAAAACTCATTTCAAGCCGCACTTTTAAATAAGCCTCTTCAAACTAAGCCCTGACCGATTTTGGTGAGGCTAAGCTTACGACCAATACAAGAGTCGTTTGAACTTCTCAAAAAGCATTAAAACATTTCAAAAACGTCCATTTTGTATTTCATACTAGACTTTCTGCTTAGCCACTACAATCTCTGTGCAAAATGTCTACAAAAACATTTTCACACACAGCTGAACCCTACGATTCCGAAGAGAGAGATGGGGTCGCTGAGGGACCCCGAGCAGACACATATCAGGTTACCTGAGTGCCTCTGAAGAAGTACTCTTTTCCCGCAAAAAAGAGAAAATGGTATTTTCCCCAAAAAAAAGGAAAAAGGTTCTCTAAAATAGGGAAAAGGAAAGGTACAAAGGAACAAAAGGACGCTGTCTTTGTAGAAAAGTACTCTCAAAGTCGCCGTCGTCGTTGTGAGGCGAAGAGAGAGAGTCTCTGTGCTCGTAAAAAGAGACAGGAAAACCGTTGTGTTGGAAAGAGCGAAAAGGAGCACAACTCTTTCTTTCTCTCTATGTGGCCAATATTTGAAACACACACATAGACAACATATACGATAGAGAGAGGAGAAAGACGACACTCACAAAAGAACACTATTCAAACATAACAGCAAAGGAGAATGAAGGAGAAACGACGAAAAAGAGGAAAGGAAAAATGAAGAAGAAAAGGGACACAGGTGAAGACTTTACCCGAAAAAAAAATACATATGTGTGGCACTCTTGAGGACTAGAGGAGGAGGAGGATAGCGGATGGAGAGAAACCTCGTTCAAAACTCATAAGTGATATGGGGTACAACATGAGTTTTTGGTCGATAAACTTTCAGAGGGAGCATCTGCAATCTGACGTGATGGTGTCGGTTTCAATGTTTGCACGACAGTACAGTCTTTGAACAGAGCTCTTGAAGCAGCTATTTTGCTCAGAAGCGTACGAAACGGCACCGAAAAGGCCGGGTCCGGCGAAGGATCATTACTTCTATGGTAATCATTACCGAGATAAAGTTTTCGTGTCGAGACCCAATGTTTTGGAGTCCGTAGTAATGAAGTTCTGCAATCTGACGTATTGGTGTCAGATCGGGTGTTTGCAGACTACGTACCGTATCTTACGGTTTCAAGCTTTCAGGAAAGTCTGCAAACTGACATGAAGTTGCCATTTGCAGTGTTTGCAGACTTTGCAATTTTTCTTACGACAGTAAAGTCTTTGAGCAATGCGCCACCAAGCTAGGAGTGGGATAGTCATTGGAAACGCCGGATCCCATGAAAAAATTACACCGTAACAAATTTTTCGTGTTGAGACCTGGCAATTCGGTACCCAGATAAAGACAGTTTCTGCAATCTAACGTGATTGTGTCGGTTGCGGTGTTTTGCAGAATCTGCTGTATACCAGCCGGTTTTGGAGCAAAATGAACAAGTTCAAATATGCTCAACCTTGCAGGATATTCAAACAGTCCGGCGGAATCAAACAGTTTATCAGTACAATTCTGACTAGTCCTGCTCTTTTTGCTCCTCGGAAAATCTGTCACTCGAGGGAAAACACAGGTGTTCCAGGAGCAAAAGGAGGAGAGGACCAGTTGCTCATTCTCTCGCCCGTCTCCTCGGAGCCCGCCGTAGTACAACACATGCAACTTTTTGTTGTATGCAGAAAGAGAGCAACGAAACAAGTAGCAATGCTTTTCAAAGGTTGCTCTCTCGTATTAACCTATCACTGCATAGGGGGGCAAAAATATCCGAAATCTATCAGACTATTTGTTGTGTTATGCTCTCTGAAGTAACAACTCGACGCACGGAGGTCTCTTTCTCTCTCTCTTTCTACCGAAAGAGTAACAAGGAGCTCTCTCTATAAAAAGAGCCAAAAGAGGAAGACTCCGTGGCGCAGGTAGTAGACGAGAGCACACGCGGCGGCGGCGACAAATGCTGTTCAAATACAGGACGTTATGTGTGTATTTATGATGAGAACAAACTCTCGCCACCGTATATTTATTGGCCTTGGAAACCTTCCTTTTTCAACGACTATTCACATCGAGAGACAGACAGGAGCAATCTTTCAAAGTCGCGGAAAGTTTCCGATCGGATTACGGTAGGGAGTCTAAAAATTCTCCGTTCTTTCACTTTTGCACTTCAAGTCCAACGGCGAGGAAAGCGTAAACAAAAAGGACAAGTCATTTTTGAACACGAGTGGAAAAACACCACAAAAATTTCAATCAGAGACTCTGCCAGAGAATGATGACGGAATGGAATAGAATACAAAATTTGTTCATTTTTCGACAAATGCCGAAAGAACAAAATGTAATCATGAGTCAGGAGGGGACGAAGAGGGCGGAGTCTTGAGGACAAAAACAAATCAGAATGGCAAATTAGGAAAAAAAGAGCCAAGGGATTCTCATGATTAGCACATATTGAATATTCAATAGGCAGGCAGACAGGGATTTGCCTATCCCGTTGGTGAGGAGCCCTAAGGGCTAGGAGCTGTGCCTTTAAGGTAAATTCCGTTCCAATTTTCGCGTATAGCGATTAGAGGGTGACGCATATATGAAAATGATGGTGTGAGGAGCGGCAATATAACGAGAAAGTGGACCCTCTATTATTATCAGGCATATGGGTTCCTCCTCCGCCACAGGCTTTTACCCCTAAATAATTATAGGAGAGACACCAACACCGCCCACGAAGACGTCTTCTTATTCATCATGTCCGGATAATCCCGTTCGTTTTGAGACGAGACGAAAACGAGAGAGGGAGAGAGAGAGAAAAGAGATATGGTAGTAGTGCATCAATGAAACGACGTTTTTACCTTCCGAGAGAACCTTATAAGAGTTGTGTGTTTGCACACTGTCTACACCTAATATCCCGAAAGTCGTCGACAAAAGAGATTACAAGAGAAATTGGTGCCAGGTGTCTAATATAATATAATGGAAAATAATAATGGAATGTAATTGGAATATATGTTATTTCCAGATATGCAACAGGTGAGCTTTGACAAAGAGGGATCGAATGAATTGGTCATTTGTAGGCGCAGAATGGGCCTCACAATGGACTGTAAGCTTCGTTTGTGGTGAGACCTTAGCAAATTCAAACGAAAACTGCCACTTTTCAGTGTGATTTCCAGAAATTTTACAGATGAGTTTCAGCGGACAGACAGGAATCGAATAAATTGCTCATTTCGAAGAATGAGCACTCATTCACCTTACAGCTCTTTCAATGAAGAAGCGTGTAACAGAACGAATTGAGTAGAAACCTTTGAAAAGATTTAGCCTAAATCTACCGAGTTGAAGCGAAAACTTCCCCTGAAAACATGGGTCTCACCACAGACAAGTACTTACTGTTAGCTTCATTCGTGGTGAGACCTTCGAATCTAGCAGATTATGAGAAAAATGGAAGCTTTCAGTGGGAAGGTAACGATTGGAAGGAAACGGAAACTGTTCTAATAAGTTCCAGTTATTTTCAAGCGGAATATCGTCAAAAGAAACTTTTAAAAAACGACTTTCTAGCGACGAAAAAACGGAATCTACGAGTTTTTGTTCTTGGCGTCAGATAAATCTCGAACGTTTTTAAACGTTTTTTTTTTAATATCCGAACGAATCTTGAAGCAGAAAAATCAACAAAATCATAATTTCTGAGTTTTTAGCTTAGCTTTGAATGAGTTTATGGAAATGACAGTAACAAATTGAAAGTGGTGAGACCTTCCTAGAAATACATACTTGGGACTTTCGGGAAATCGACAAGTCTTGATCTTTTTTCGCTACTTTTTTTCGGATTCTAGAATTATTTATACAAAAAAAATCTCTAAAAATGTCAATTCCGATTTCCCAAGGAAACCAACCAAAATAGACTACACTAGACTGAACTGTATGAGTAATAGCCAGAGGAAACAAAACGAAGCGAATGAGCCCATTGGAACGAAAACGAGAAAAAAACTGGGTGAATTTGAAAAAGTCTTCTTGCTCCTCCATCTCTGCTTCTTTATTTCTCTCCACTTCTATCAGTGAGTTCATCTATCTCTCCTTCTCCCAACGCTTACAGCACGTGTCGAGTTTCGAAGGAGGAGGCCGTTGCGGCACACCACCGACATAGCAAAAAAAAGAAGGAGCTTTTTGTGCTTGCTGCATTTCGAGCAACACGAAAAGACGACGTCGGATGGATGGATGGAGGACGACGACAACATGGTGGTGGGGGACTCAGATGACGAGAGAAGAAGAAGAATGAAGCAGTATATTCAGGGGCAGAGAAGAGAGCATTCGTGAGAAGAAGAAGAGGAAGAAATCGAGTTTCCGAAGAGGAAAGACGAAAGAATGAAGGGGAGAAAAAAAGAAGAAAAAAAGAGGAAAAAGAGGAAAAAAAAGAGAAAACGCGACAAAAAAAGAAGAAAGGCTCAAAGTTGAAAATGTGCCTCCCTTTCTTTTCTTTCCATGCAACATTTGGAATGCAGGAAGGGACCACGTGATCTCTCATCTCTTTTTGTCTTCTCTATTATTCCATTGACTGGAATTCAGGAATTCGAGGCAATAAAATGACGATTACCTAATTCGTTTTGGTGGAATTGACTCTAGGTCAGAGGCACTTGGTGTCAGGAAGAGACACGAGCCAATTCGTTTAAATTGAATTTCGTTCTTTCGCTTTTTTGTGGAAGGGACGCTGGAAGGAATTAATCTAGATGGAGTGGAGGAGAGCTCAGAAATTCCATTAGTCGCGAGTCCGAGCAACTTGCGGTAGCGGAATAATCGAGATGATTAGGTTTGGAGAAGATTAGGAATTCAAGTTTCTGGAAAAACATAGAGGGTCGGGGTGGGCTTAGCCGTAGTTTTACCTTACAGACGTAGCACCGAAAAAGATTTTCTAAAGATGAAAACTAGGATTTCAAAGGTTCTATGATGATTAGGAATTTAAGTTTCAGGAAAACATAAGGAAGAGGGGTGTGCTTAGCTGTAGTTTTACCTAACAGGAAAAACATTCTAATGATGAAAACTAAGATTTAAAAAAGTAGATCAAAAATCTAGACATGTTCATCTGGGTCATGCGATAACTTTCTTCAAAATCGAAATTGTGGGCTCATAAATATATCAAAATGTAGATCTCGGTCAGTTCAACACGTCTAAAAACCCAGAATCACCGTTCGACCAAGATGGACTGAACGAGACCGGCTAGAGCGTAAGTTATCGTGATATCCAACGTGTACCTTTGGAAGTGTATACAGAAATCAAACCTCACTTTTTTCCTAATGGAGGGGCTGATTTTGCACAAATCCCTAAGACAACAGAAGTTTTGAGATCATCCCAAAAGTAGCAGCCTGTGCCTTTAAAGTGCACTCTTCTTGATTTCGGAAAAAAACACGGTAGCATCTCTTCAGATATAATGAGACCTTCCTTTAAGGTAGCTGACTTGAAAATGGGCCTATACGGTCTACGTCAGTCTATTACTGCTTGTTTTTCGGAACTTGAAAAAGTACAGTAAGAAGTTTAATCGTGGCGAGACCTTCTTCTCAAATCGCACGTGCATTCAGGTATTAAGGTTATCCTCGTTCAAGTAGGTTTTGAAGCATATATTGAATGTTTGCAAACTTTTTTTTTTGCTCGAAATGAAAAAAAAATCCCATAGAATTCTCTTCGATTTCCCTCCCACCACAAGAATTGCAAACATACACGATGATGGCCTGTGAATAATTACCCAAGTTCTCATCTCCTTTCGAGGGAAAAATTGCATTTTCACGTGGCTCCCTCTCTCTTTTTCCAGAGCAAAAAAAGTGAGAAGAGGAGAGAGACCGGAATATATATGTATATATGACAACACGAAATGCACATACATACACAAATTGAAGAGAGGAAAAATGTGGAAAAAACGTGGGGAGGTGCTATATTGAACCAATAAATATTCAGTTTCATTTGGCTCCTATTTGATGATTATTCCTTTCGCAAAAATTGATGCCGTCGCACTTTCCGCATGACAGAATACAAATTGAAGCGTATCAAGAAGACAAGGGACGAATGATACGAATATTTGGAGGAAAGAAGCAGCTGCAAAATGAGTCACGGAGCTTTCGGCTCCAAAGATATACGAAATGTTGCCAAGACGACGACGTGACGAGAAGGACGCATGAAAGGCCAACTAATGGAGGGAGAAACCGAAAGGAATATGTATAATTCCTAGTTTGTGAAAAAGGAAATAGGCAGGGAAAAGATTAAAATTGTGCAGGAGAAATATGTGCTGACCACCTTGATAAAAAGGTGGGGTGACGCTAAAACGTAAACAAAATAGGTGTGAAAATGAGATCTAAAAAATGAATTTCAGGTACGGGACCTGCGATAACTTTTTTCAAAATCGGAATTGTGGGCTTAAAATGTATCAAAATGTAGATCGTCTGAAAACTAAGAATCACGGTCAGTCTGGGCTCCATAGTCCATACTTGTGAAATTTCGGCCCGGATTCAAAAATTTTCAAAGTTTATTTTGAAACATTTTGCAAATTTTCAGAAATTTTTTCTCATTTTTTCACTGAAAATTCATCAAAATAGTGTAAAAGGCTTCAAAAACACAAAACTACTATTTTTATGCTCAATATATGGCTGTACGAAAAAAAAATCTAAAACATTTGAAATACGCTTATTTTTGGATTTTTTGTAACGAAAAAAACCGAGAAAATTGTTTCTTTCTCAATTAAAAAAAATTTTTGAAACGAAAATAGTTTTCTCTCCGTGAATCCAAGTTTTTGGACGTGTAAAACTCATCGAGATCTACATTTTGGTATACTTTTCGGCCCGCAATTTCGATTTTGAAAAAATTTAGGGCCAGAAAGGCCCGAAACTGTGAAAGAAAGCTGAAAAATGGATTCCCAAAAAAATTAAAATAAAATACGTACCAGTTCTACCAATTCTATGCGTATAATCCTCGATAGTTTTCGCCATATCATAATTGAGAACCAACGCGACGTCCTTAATATCGATACCTCTTCCAGCCACATCAGTCGCCACCAGGATATCGGATTCTTTGTCTTTGAGTGATTTGAGTGCGTATTCTCTCGTCTCTTGTCCTTTTCCTCCGTGAAGTGAGCACGCGCGGTGACCGATTTTCGAGATACTTTTCGCCAACATGTCGGCTCCTCTCTTCTGATTGACGAAGATGATGACAGGGAAGTCGGTGCAGTTTCCGAGCACTTCGACCAGTTTGGTTCGTTTACGCTCCGCTGGTACCATGTAGACGATCTGGAATATAATTTATTTTGGAACTGAACGTTTAATACTACTGTAGCTGATGGGTAAGCCTTAAGGGCGCAGCAAGTCCTTGAAAAGTTTTCTGTTTCAAAAAAATGCGAAACTACTGTGAAAACAATAAAGTTCCAGCAAGGGATTTGAAATTTTTCTTCGCGTGCTCCAACGCTTGCCACAGCCTGCCACTGTACGCGTTTGAGCCCGCGAAGAAAAATTTCAAATTCCTTGCTGGAACTTTATTATTCTCACAGTATGAACATAGAATTCTCCTTGTAACAGAATTTCTGATTTTTGCAGAATGAATACAGTAACATCTTCAATCGTGGTGAGACCTTCTCAATCTCAATTATCTGCGCCTTCAGGATAACTGAAAACTCAACTGCTATGGGTGTGATCAACTGCTTTGTTGTAACTGCTAGTGTCTCAACTGCTATATTTGACTCTTCTGTTATGGACCAACTGCAATAGCCATAGCAGTTAAGACATCATAAGTGGCGGGAATAGCAGTTGATCCATAGCAGAAGAGCCAAATATAGCAGTTGAGACACTAGCAATTACAAAATAGCAGTTTAGAAATAGCAATAGAGATACATAGCAGTTGAGTATCTACCTGAAAAACCTTAAAGGCGCAGCAAGGCTGTCGCCATGGAAAAGCTCCTCGGATATGATTATTTTCATATTTTCATCGCACACCAAAAAATTTTTGGTGCAATTTCAAAAAATGTACTGTACTATTCTCTAATCGCTCCAAAAGTTTTCTAAAAAATCTACATGCGCCTTTAACGTGTCTTCATCCCATGATCCCTAACTTCAATCGAAAAAATACACACCTGTTCAACTCTCTCTGTCGGTTTACCCACTGATCCGATATGCACAACAGCGGGTCTTCTCAAATACTGACGAGCCAATCTCTCGATTGCCGGTGACATTGTCGCCGTGAACATCACCGTTTGACGATACTTTTCTCTCGTTTCGAATCCTTTCATCAGCGCTGCCTCATCATCAAATTCATCCGTATCCTTCTTCTGATTCGACGATGGAAGATACTCGAGAACCTTCTGAACATCCGGTTCAAAACCCATGTCAAGCATACGATCTGCCTCGTCGAGAATCACATAACTGCATTGATTCAGGAGGAGATATCGATTCTCGAGAACATCAAGAAGACGTCCCGGAGTGGCGATGACCACTTCAACTCCCATTCGAAGCTTCATTCCTTGCTCTTCTCGACTGGCTCCACCGATAACTGACACTGTTTTGATGCCGAGAAGTTTTCCAAACTTGTTGGTCTCCTCCTCGATTTGTTGAGCCAATTCTCTGGTTGGCGCCATGATAATCGCGTAGGGACCGTTGTCACGATGCTCCTGACGTTCCATTTTCGGGAGACTTGTGATCCAGACGAGCAGTGGAAGAAGGAAAGCGGCAGTTTTACCGGATCCTGTTTCAGCGACACCGATGACGTCACGGTTCTGAAGACCGATTGGGATGGCTTGTCGTTGAATTGGAGTTGGCTCCAGGTATCCAATCTCTCTGACGGCCTGATAAACTTCTTGTGGGAATCCGGCTTCCTCCCAGTTACGCAGTGGACGTGGCACTTTTCCTCCTTTAATCGAAATATTGAAGTCCTCTCGGAAGATTCGCCAGTCTCTGTCTGTCATCTCATGTAACTGCTTCATTCTCCAGTGACGATCATCATGAGCGACCTTCTTCTCCTTCTTCATCTCCTTCTCCAATCGATTCTTTTCCTGTTCCTTCTCACCCGCCGTTCTTCTAGCCTCCATCATCTCCTGATAGAATGAGTTCTTCTCCTTTTTCTGTGTATTCACATCCATTCCGGCGACAGATCCACGCCCGTAGAATTGAATTTCGTGGCGACTCTGATAGAGTTTATTGTAGTCCTGTGAGGTATCCTCTCCAGCATCCCAATCGAAAACGAACTTCTTCTCGTGAAGACGTCTTCCTCTCTTCTTCTTTTCCTTCTGCTTTCCCAGATATCTATCCTTGACGGCGTCGGCCATTTTTCCAGTGTCATCCTCCACATCACTCTCCCCCTCATTCCTCTTCCGATCATCTCGACGATCTCGACGATCCCCTCGGTCCCTACTACGACTTCTATCCCGACGTCTTCCATCTCGATCACGACTTCTGCTTCTCCGTCGGTCACGGGATCGACTTCTGTCACGACGGTCACGTCGACGATCTCGATCTCGTTCCCTTTCTCTGTCTCTGTCGGTTGCTCGGTCTCTATCGGCTCTATCGACTCCGCCTCTTCCATGATCCCGATCCCGACGATCATCCACTGGTTTCTCCTCGCGGCCCCAGTTCTTTCGAGCCTCTTCCGCTTGTTTTTGAGCCTCTCTCATCTTGGCCACCTCTTCCTCACGACGCTTCAAAGCAAGGGCGGCACGTTCGGCTTTCGAGAGGAATTTGGGCTGAAAATTGAGGATTATTTTGGGTTTATATGCGGGAATTTGGGTTAGGAGTCCGAAAAAATGATTTTTGGAGCAAACTCAATAAGTTCAAAGAGGGGAAAATGCAAATTTTTGACTCAAAAAGCTTTAAAATTTGAGAGAAATTCGGGCTGAAAAAGAGAAATTTCTTGGGATTTTGAGATAATTTTTTGACATTTTCCAGGCTTTCTGAGCCAAGAAGAGCTGTTTTTTTCAGTGATTTTAGGAGTTTTAAGTTGACATTGCTCGAAAAATTCTTCAAACTCAAGGGTTTTCCCGTTTTTGTTATTTTTTTAAAAGAAAAATGTTTTTAAAAAACCTCTATACTTTACCATTTCACTCAAAAAATTTACCTTTGCCAGCTCATTTTCCTCCTGCTTCTTCTTCTCCAAAAGTTCTTCAAGTGATGGTGGTTCAGCTGCCATTTCTTCTGAAAAATCAATAATTATTTGAAAAAAAATTCAGAAAAAATGAATGTTCTATTTTCGAAAAACCAGGGCAAAACGTAAAACAAAGAATAAAAACGAAAACATTATTTTCGAAAGCTTCCTTTTTTCCCCTCACTGGTGGCCGTCTGCCCAGCAACACATGCGGCCTGGCGTTTTTCCTAGGTCACGGAGGCATTCTGAAATATACTAAACTCTTCGAAACAAGCAACGACAACTAAGAATTGTTGAATTTGGAAAAGCGAAAAGCCTTTATTGTGCAAAAAGAAACGTGCATATGAAAAATCAACAAAATTATCAAAAAGAGAAGGAGAAAAGCAATAAATTTTGATGAAAAGGAAGTATATTTGAGAATTAAAAAAAAAAGAAAACAGATCGATCTTTTTGTTGATTATCGCTTCAAAGAGAAAGCTATAAAACAAACGGGTAAGCATGTTGGGAAGGGGGGATAGGATCAAAAACACGGCATTAGATCATAGAAAAGGACACACGGGGGGAGTAAAATAAAGAAGAAAATTTAAAGGATCTATTCTGGTTGTGGTGTTTTCAAGTTGGTCATTCCGGCGCGCATGACTTCGTCGACGAGCAAAAGGTTGCAGGCGAGCACTGTCGCCGATGCAATACTGTTCTTCTTCACTGTCACATTATCCCAAATTCCTTGTGGCTCACTGGCTCCTCCGGTCTCCAGGTCGAGTCCAACAGCGAGATCCGGTCCGGCAGCTGTCTTCTCTTCAATCAACTTGACCAGCGTCTCCTGGGCATCATAACCTCCATTCACAGCTAAAGTCTTTGGAATAACGAGAAGAGCTTGAGCAAAGGCTTCGGCTCCAAGCTTGGCACGTCCCTTCAGGTTCTCGACCTCCTTCTTCAACATCACGTAGGCGCCGATTTCGAAAGCGGCGGCTCCGGGGAGAACAGCCTCTGAAACAAATAAATCAATATTGATAATTATCAAGTTTTTAAACTCACTATCAACAATAGTATTGAAAACCGCACGAAGACCATCGTGAATAGCATCCTTGATTTGGGTGATTGTGTGCTTGTTTGGTCCCTTGATAAGAAGGGTCACAGATTTTGGAGCGCGGCACTCCTCGATGAAGGTGTACTTCTCCTCTCCGAGAGTGTGTTCGTAGACGAGTCCGGCGTATCCTAAATCTTCTGGAGTCAAATCGTCGACCGAGTTGACGGCCTCTCCTCCGACAGCCAACTGAAGACGTTCCATGTTACGTCTCTTGGCACGACGAAGAGCAAGAATTCCTTCGGAAGCCAACAAGTCGAGAGATGGTGGATCGATTCCCTTCTGGTTAATTATAACGAATCCCTTGTTCTTTCCATCTGGCGCATTATCGACGACCTTCTTCTTCAATTCGATGATTTTGTGAACGCGACGAGTGATGAATTCACGTTCAGCGGCCAAAAGAGCCTCACGTTCCTTGGCGGTCTTGTAGAAAAGTCCAGAGTTAACCTCGGTCTTCTCGTACTCCAAAGAGACATTGCAGGTAAGAATGTAGGCGTCTTTCACGTGTCTTGGCATATCTGGATGACGTGCTCCGTGATCGAGAACCAATCCACGGACGAGAGTGGTATCCATATCACTGTCGTGATGCATTTCCATCTTCTCAACCATATGGAGATCTGGCTCCTCACCGTCACGTTGAATGGCGAGTACAGCGTCGACAACACATCTGAAAATTAGTTTTGATTCATTTTTCAAAATTTATTCTAGAACATACTCAGTAATGTGATCGGCGAGCTTCTGATGAAGTTTTGTGCGGAGAGCGGTGCGGCAGACCTCTACAAGAAGATCACGCTCAACTGGAGCCTCCTTCTTGAATTTCTCAAGGAATTCGAGAGTTTTTGTGTTGGCCCATTCGAATCCTTCGGTGACGATACGTGGGTGAAGACCTTCGAGCACAAGAGACTCGGCTTGCTTCAAAAGCTCTCCGATAAGAAGAACTGTCGAGGTGGTTCCGTCTCCGGTGACGTCGTCTTGGGCGGTGGAGGCCTTGGCAATCATCGAAGCGGTTGGGTGTTGAATGGCCATCTCGTGAAGCAAAACGTTTCCGTCTTTCGTCAATTTGATGTCTCCAGCTCCGGAAACGAGCCTACAACGATTCTTATTGGAAAATCATTTGGAAAGATAAATTCTCACATTTTGAGTGTACCCTTTGGTCCAAGGTTTGATCGCATAACGTCCTGGAGACCACGAGCTCCGCTGATGTTGAGCTCAAGAGCGGCCGCATGTCTGGCCAGTTCAGCCTTTGGGTTCAGGCACTGAATGGAAGACATATTACCTGAAAATCATCACTTTATTTTAAAATTCGCGTTTTGGTTTCGAAAGAAAAAATTAATTCAAAGGATTTTTGCGCAAACTACACGGCGAAACATGAAAAATCATGTGTAAAAGGGAGGTAATCAATAAAATAAAACAGTTTTCAAGCCGAAAATCCAAAAATCCAGAAGAAAATCCTTGAAACAGCATGCTTTCGTTTGAATTTATTCTAGAAAATAAATTTTTCTTCAAAGGCGCATGCATTTTCGCCGCCGATATCCCGCCACGAAGAGAAATTCTACGCTTTTCCGGGCGATTTACGCGGCTGTTCAAAATTTAGTTTTTGCAAAAATTTCAATTTTCGATGTGTTTGAGGGCAATTTTTGTGATTCTTTTTTGTTTTTGAGGTGAAAAACATCAGAATAGACGTTAGCAGTTGGTAATTTTTATAGAACAAAAGCATTTTTGGCTCGGATGTCCTGATTTTTAGGCGTTTTCGAAAAATAACTTCCTATAACATCTTCATTTCACTCGTAATTGCGCATTTTATTATATGAAAATTGCATTATTTGTCTAAAAAGCCCTATATTTTCATTCCAATCTATCTATTCATGATTCAATCAAGTAAAAAGCATTACACTCGAGCAAGCAATGATCTTTTTTCATTTCTTTCGTTCAAACTGAAAACAATCATCTTTTCTGTTCTCGCACGGTTTATCAAATTGTTCTTTTCTTTTTTCTTCCCATTTCATTGACATTTGATTTTATATCAATCGTCTGCACGCCTTCTTACGGAGATAAACGGTCAAAAGACCACGTGGGCAGAAATAAGATGCAATTGACAACTGATGAGAATTGTAATTGTTTCAGAGATCTTTAATCTTGAGTTATTTTTATTACTGAAAATTGGGATCTCGAAGTTTCTTCTAGTCGTAAATCATGAGCCCTATATCATACCCAAGGATTGGTATGAGGTGATATCGATCTGCAATCTTTACTGTCCTTGATTGAGTGCGGGTTGCAATAAACAATCTGACCATTATCATCATCTCGCTCCGCCCTCCTCCTCTTACCATCCCATCCAATCCATTCTCCTTTCAATTGATCATCATCATTCTTCTCGTTTTTTGACCACTAACCTCTCTTTTTAGTTTCCTAACAATCGCTCTTCGTCGTTTCCAGATGAATAGATTCTTGAACAAGGGAATGGCTGCCTCGTTGCAGTTCAGAATGGCGTCGAATCTTCTCATCAACGACTCCAAGTACGCGTTCCTCAAGGAGCTCGGCCTCAAGGAGAACAACGCCGGTGTGTTCCATGGAAAGTGGGCTGCCAGTGGACAAGTCGTGCAGTCGTTTGCTCCAGCTAATAACTCTCCAATTGCTAATGTAAATTTATTTTAATTGAACATTGCTATAACTCTGTAAAGTTCTAGGTACAAAATGGAAATGTGCAAGACTACGAGATTGCCATCACCGAGGCTCGCAAGGGTTACAATGATTGGTGTGAGGTTCCAGCGCCACGGCGTGGAGAGATCGTCCGTCAAATCGGAGACAAACTCCGTACTCAACTTCAGAATCTTGGAAAACTTGTGTCCCTCGAGATGGGAAAAATCTCTGCTGAAGGAGTCGGAGAGGTTCAGGAATACGTGGACATTTGCGACTACGCAACTGGACTCTCCAGATCTCTCGAAGGAAAAATCTTCCCGTCAGAACGCCCGGGACACGCTCTTCTGGAACAATGGAATCCATTGGGAGTGGTTGGAGTGATTTCTGCATTCAACTTCCCATGCGCTGTCTACGGATGGAACAACGCTTTGGCACTGGTCACCGGAAACTCGTGCATCTGGAAACCAGCTCCATCAACTCCATTGACAGCTATCGCTGTTACAAAGTGAGTGTCTCCTTGAAAAAATCAATAATTAATTTTTTTTTCTCAGACTTGTTGAGGAGGTCCTCGTCGCTAACAATGTGAATCCAGCCCTCTGCTCTCTTGTCTGTGGAGAAGGAGATGTTG
The DNA here is from genome assembly GCA_000143925.2 of Caenorhabditis brenneri. Lineage (NCBI taxonomy): Eukaryota > Metazoa > Nematoda > Chromadorea > Rhabditida > Rhabditidae > Caenorhabditis > Caenorhabditis brenneri. The sequence goes on from GL380055.1 coordinate 69,556, forward strand.
GTCAAGCTCTTGTAAAAGATAAGAGAGTCAACCTGGTTTCGTTCACCGGATCCTCTGAGATTGGAAAGATTGTCGGACAGCAAGTGCAGGCTCGTTTTGGAAAACTCCTTTTGGAGCTTGGAGGAAACAATGCAATCATTGTGAACGAGGATGCTGATCTGAACATGGTGGTGCCAGCTACGGTATTCGCCGCCGTTGGAACTGCTGGACAGAGATGTACCACTACCAGAAGACTGATCATTCATGAGAAGGTTTACGATCAAGTTGTGGAGAGATTGAAGAAGGCCTATGCTCAATTCGAGTCTAGAATCGGGTGCCCATTGGACTCTAACACCATCATCGGACCACTTCATAACCAGCAAGCTGTTGGAAAGTACAAGGCTTCGATTGCCGAGGCTATTGCTTCCGGAGGAAAGATCGAGTACGGAGGAAAAGTTCTCGAAAGAGATGGAAACTTTGTGCTTCCAACCATTGTTACCGGGCTGAAACACGACGATCCTGTGGTTCTCCGGGAGACTTTTGCTCCAATTCTCTACGTTCTCAAGTTCTCCACTCTCGATGAGGCTATTGCAATCAATAATGAAGTGGATCAAGGATTGAGCTCATCTCTTTTCACCACCAACATTCAGAATGTGTTCAAGTGGATGGGACCAAAGGGATCCGATTGTGGAATTGTAAACGTCAATATTCCAACGTCGGGAGCGGAGATTGGAGGAGCTTTCGGAGGAGAAAAGGAAACTGGAGGTGGCCGTGAATCTGGATCCGACTCGTGGAGACAATACATGCGCCGTTCGACCTGCACCATCAACTACAGCAAGGAACTTCCACTTGCTCAAGGAATCAAATTCGAGTAGATCATTTTTAGATTGTTTGTAAATACCTACTTCTGTTTTTTCTTAGTTTTTTTGTAGCATAATCCATTTTTAAATGCGAGTAAGCCAAACTCTTGTGATGTGAATTCTTGGTGCCATATTCATTCCAAATGTTCGTTTTTTATTCCCCATATCAATAAACCACATTTCACTGTTCTGAGACAGACACAAAATTCATTAGAATAAAATGAAATGACGATAGTGTGGTCGGAAGCCCGAGCGTATTTTAAATAGATAAGAAAGGGAGTTTCATCACTTTCAGTCATGTCTAGACGGTATAAATTGAAGTTTTCCAGATTCTTTTGCGAATTTTTCGAAGTTTGTTTGTTCCAAGGTTTGTTTTTCTATTTTTTTTTAGCTTTTTTTCAGAATGAATTCGGTAGAAATCCTTGAAATTGATGAAAAATAGGCGTTTTCTGACAGATTCTCGTTTTTTTTCGATTCACAAAGCATTACTCAATTGCAAATTGCATGCTGCGCCTTTAAACCTACCAAAGGCTTTGGACCAGAAAGTTGTCGAGAAAAAAAAAGAAAATGCGTCTAAAATCTTAGCTTAAGTTTGAAATAAAATAAATTCCCACTGGTTATCAATGGAGCGCACAGTGACGTGTTATATCAGGCTAATACAATTCGCAGTATTTTTTGATATTCTTTCCATTTTTTCGGGTTCTCACAATTTTTTGAAAAAATAAATTTCATGCTGCGTCTTTAAACCTACCATAGGCAGACGACTAAACATTTTTTTCATCGCAAAGTGCGACAATAATTTCAGTCAGAGCCGAATAAAATAGAAAAAAACGTACACACTAATTTTATTTCATTTTTCAAAAATAACATTGTTTATTGATTTCCGCAACTTGACAAACAAACAACTAGGTCATTTTTGTGTAACCCCGCAGATGTTGTGTTCATTCGAGAACCTCTCCTTTTTACCCCAAACTCTCACATTTTCCCATCAAAATTCCCCAATTTCAGCATAAGAAAAATGACGACGGAGGCCGTCTACGGTAGCTGGAACAGCCCCATCACACCGGAACTTTTCGGAAAATGTAACTGCAAAACGATTTGTGAAATGCAAGTCGTCGGAGAGAACGTCTACTGGATTGAGCAGAATGCGACGACCGGAAAACGAGAGCTCTACTCGAAACCGACGAATGGAGGAGACACCCGAACTCGGTGGGCCGATGGATTCTCGGTTCAGACGGCCGTTCATGAATACGGAGGCGGAGCTCTTCATGTTCTTGCCGATGGGTCTGTGTTGTTTGCCACTGTCGAAGGAGTTTTCTATCAGAAATCTGCGGATTCGGGAGTTGAACAGTTAGCAGAGGCTAATAATAGAATGTTCCGATTCGCTGACTTCTCCGCCACTGATTCTCACGTCTTCTGTGTCAATGAAACCCATCAATCCGGTCAGAAATATCCAGAAAACCGACTAATCTCCATCGATCGATCCACAAAAAATCAGAATGTGGTGGCGAGTGGAGCTGATTTCTATGCGTATCCGAGAGTGTCTCCAGATGGAAGTAAACTCGTTTGGATGGAATGGAATCTTCCAAATATGCCATGGGATGAAACTTCGATTCGAATGGCTGAACTGAAAGGAGGGGAGACCAGTAACCCGGTGATTCTGAAGGACGGAGCTGGAAAACAAATAAATTATTCTGAACCAACGTGGAATGGCGATGAGTTGTTGACGGTGAATGATAGTACAAACTGGTGGAATGTGTATAGTTCGGCAGCCGAACCGAATGCTGTGGAGAAGAATTTGAATCCGATTCAACGAGAGATTAGCTATCCGTTGTGGCAGTTGGGATTTAGGAATTATGTGGCCAATAAGGAATATTTGGTGAGTGAAACCTCTGGGTCTTGTCACGAAAAAAGCGTTTACTGTATGAATTTCCTAAACGCAAAAATTGAAAATTTTCTTAATTTTGTCAGATTTAAAAGGCTTGCAACAGGTTTAAAATACCTAAATGAATCTAGAACAGTCCTAAACGCTCAAGACAGCTCGAGCTCGGCCTAAAACGGTCGAATCAGTTTAAAGCAAGCCTGAAGTGGCCTGATCAGCCAGCCTAAAACAGGCTTAGAACGATCGAATCAGTCTAGGGGGACCTAAAACGGCCCAGGTTAGCCTGAAACATACCTAAATCAGCATGAAAAGTCCTGAAACCAGCATCAAAGCTGACAAAATGACTACAGTAAAATTTTTCGTCAAAAGACCTTCCAAAACTAACAGCATGCGCCTTTAAAGTTCGAGAAAGCATAGTATTAGTCGCGATAAGACCCTCCCAACGGCATGCGCCTACTGCAACAAAATCTTATTTTTCAGGTGATGAATGCGAATGGAATTCTCTACGTTCGATCCGCCGACATCACTCGAGAGATCCCCACTCCAGGATACACCGTCTTCGGTTACCTCTCCATCGATCCCAATGGATCCGAAGTCTTCGCAATCGCTTCAGGACCCAAAAGAGACTCAAGTGTCATCTCAATTGACCTAAAACTTCCCGGATTCCCTCTCAAAGTTCACAGAGAATCCCGGGATTCCTCGGAAATCGATTCACTTGAAATTTCCGAGCCAGAAGAAGTCATTTTTAAATCGGATGGTGTCAACGTCTCCGGATTCTTCTATCCACCAAAAAATTCTGCATATTCTGCACCTCCTGGAACCCTTCCACCGGTTCTTTTGCTGGGACACGGTGGTCCCACTGCTCCGGCTTTCAATAATTTGGATCTAAAAAAACAGTTTTTCACATCTCGCGGAGTCGCTGTCTTCGATTTGAATTACCGTGGATCCACTGGATTTGGCACTGAATTCCGGCGGATGCTCTATAAGAATTGTGGAGTCGTCGATCGAGATGATATGTTGAATGGAGCGAAAGCGCTGATTGAGCAGGGAAGAGTGGATGCGGATAAGATTTTGATTACTGGAAGTTCTGCTGGAGGGTGAGATTCAGAATTTTAGGGAAGCAGAATTCAGAAAAACTGGATTTTTTTTTTCAGATTTTTGATCCTCAGCTGTCTCATCTCGCCTAACAACGTCATCAAAGCCGCCGTCTCGCTTTACGGAGTGGCTGATCTTCTGGCTCTGGATGAGGATACTCATAAATTGGAGAAGAGTTATAATGAACTACTCATTGGAAAATATCCAGAAGAAGCGATGATTTATGAGGAGAGAAGTCCGATCTACCATATCGAAAAGATCCGGACTCCGATTGCTTTCCTCCATGGAAAAGAGGATACAGTGGTGCCTATGAGTCAATCGGTCACAATGTTTGAGAAGATTCGAGCTAGTGGAGTTACCACTGCCCTGATGCTGTTCGATGGAGAAGGACATGGATTCAGGAATGGAAAAGTGATCAAGGAGAGCACAGAGGCCACATTTTACTTCCTAATGAAGGCGGTTGGCATTGAGCCATCGATTAGTTCGAACATTGAAATTGTTAATCCTAAAATTTGAATCTAAATTAATTTCCTGCTTTATATGAATACATTGCAATAAAATAAAACGGATATTCACAAGAATAAATAGTAGGACGGGAGGGGATATGCAAAACCGGGGATTTATTTTATATTGGAGAGAATGGTGTTGAGACGCTCGTAGAATGTAGAGTAGAGAGTTGTCGCTTGATAGATGCTCGAGGTGTCGGCGAATTCACTGAAAAATCGGAAATTGGAGAAAGGAAGGCTTTTTTTCGAAAATATTTTTCGGCCAAACTTTTTTTTCAAAAAAAAATAATTGAAATTTTATTTCGTTCTAATTTTCCTGAAAATCCAGTCAAACAATTCGAAAATTTCGAGCCTAATTTTCAACAGTTTCGAGATGTCGGGTTTCGAATTAGCGCTTTTCTAAAACTCGCGGAGCCGTATTTTAAAGTTTTTCGCGTGAAAAAAGCATTCAGGAACCGGTTTCCGACTTTTCTTGGTTAAAAAAAATCACATTTTGCAACACTTCAACTAAAAAATGCAACAGTAAGCCTTTCTCCATAGTGAGACCAACGCTGAGCCACTCACCGAATAGAGTGCATGGCGAGTTGTGGACATCCAACATCCACAGTTTGAAGTCCAAGTTTCGTGGCGAGAATCGGTCCGACAGTTGATCCGCATGGAGAATCATTCCGAACGATCATATCCTGAAGTGGCACCTTTGCCTCGAAAGCCACCTGCTTCAGAACGGCATGAGTGGTGGCGGTGGTCGCGTATCGTTGATTCACATTCGTTTTTACGACGACTCCTCCGTGGAACGCCGGACGATGATTCTCCTCGTGTTTCGAAGAGTAGTTGGGATGGGCGGCGTGAGCTTGATCTGCCGAAATCAGCATACTTCTTCCAATTGACTCCTCGAAAGCAGTCGGGGATCCACCAGCCGATAGTCTTCTGAGCACGAATTCTGTGAAGGAGGAAGAAGCTCCCATGGCAGAATCGGATCCGACTTCTTCGTTATCAAAGCATGCAGCCATTCGAATCTGTGGATCAGAATTGAATGCCTCTCCAGTGAGAGATTCTAAAAGTCCACTGATTGCTGTATAGGTTCCCACTTGATTATCGAGACGGGCTCCAGAGATGAATTCGTCTTCGAGTCCAACGATAGCCGCTTTATTGGTATCATAAAGATACAAATCCAAATCCACAATATCCTCCACCTGGCATCCAGCCTCCTTGGCAATCAGCCCAATGAACTGTGGATGATGATTGCTGACAATGTTACGTGGATCGTATTCTCCTTTTGGCTCTTCCTTTGCTTTCCCGTTAATTTCAGCGGCGGCGAATGTTTCGAGAATTGGGCGGAGCTCTGCTTCGGTGTTCGGCTTGAAAGTGGCTCTATCGGTCTCCAAATGAATCGCCAAATTCGGAATGAAGAGCACTGGCTTCTTCACGTCAATGAGTTTGTGCTCCAGGCCCTTCTCCCCCTTGACAATCACTAGACCAGCTACGGAGAGGTCTCTGTCGAACCAGGTACGCCAGATGCCTCCTCCATAGGTGGACACTCCAACTTGAAGGAACTTGTCGGCTTTTTGATGGGAAATCGGCTTGACACGAAGGCATGGACTATCCGTGTGACCAACGACGATCGAGAATCCGTTCCCTGGTTTGTAGGCTCCACCGACGGCGAATGCCAGTATTGCCGATCGATTTTTGGTGACAAAGTACTTGCTGCTCGGTTTAATATCCCAGTTTCCGGACTCTGGAAGCTCGGTGAATCCGGCTTGCATCAGACGATCCTTAACCTCTTGGGTGGCTAAAAATCGATATTTTATTTTCGAAAAAATCGTGGATTTTACCATGGAACGGGGTGACCGCCTTGTTGAGGTAGCTGACAAACTCCTGAGCCGCCTTGCGGATTTCTGGAGCATTCGGTTTCAGAGCAGCGGCCATCTGAAAAAAATTTAATATTGATCGATTTGAAAAAAAAATGGAATAGCAATGAGAAAAACGAGACCTTTTTATAACTGGTATTTGGATCGAATTCGCGTTTGGGGAAGCAGCCACAAGCTAATTTGAATTTTTGGGAGAATTTTTCTTTTTTCGATGTCTTTTTGGACATTTTCTAGATTAGAGATGATAAAACGGTAAGATGAGTGCCCCTGATTTTATTACTCCCAGATGAAATTCGAAAAAAAGATAAGAAACGAAAATGTTGCGTATTGAATTTGTAACCACTGTTCTATAAAGGAAGTTTCTGGAGAAAGAAGAAGAATCATCAAATAGTGTTATCTTTTTTTTTGGTTTTTGGAAGAAATCAAAAATGAAAAAATTTTGGGAATTGATAAGAAAAATCAAAAGAGAAAATGACAGGGAAAATTGATGACGAAAAAGCTTGAAGAGTGTACTGTATTAAAGGCGCATGATAGAGCCTGTAAGAAGGGCTTCGAGTGGAATACCGTTTTGGCAGTCAGTTGTAGAGGATTTTTTTTAGAAATCGAGCTTTTTTGTTTTCAGAGTTTTTTCACGAAGTAAACAAATTTTTTCTTACATATTTTCAAATATTTGTTCATTTTAGACTGTTAAATAGCCCTATTTATCGCTAAGAACCCTAAATATTCCATAAAAAAGCAAAATCAAGGAGTGTACTGTATTAAAGGCGCACGCCGTAGGAAGATTGAAGGGTTTCAAGCGGAATAGAGTTTTTTTTTGGCAATAAATAAAATTAATTTTCAGCGTGTTTTTTTACAATCAATTCTTGCAGTTTCCAGAGCTTTTTGAGCAAATTTGAAAAAGTAAACGAATTCAAAAACTTGCGAAAAAACCAATTATCGAAATTCGAATCCCAACCAATCGCTAATAACCCAACAAAACCTGAATATTCCGTTTTAATTGATTACCATACAACCAGCAATGAACAAGTGATTATCGCATAGTTAGTGACCCCATTTCCTTCTAAAAATGTCACCCAACGGCCTAGCTTTTTCGCGAAACTAGTCCCCCCGTGCCAACGATTAAATGAAACCTCGAGACTGCTTCCTTCTTAATTAATGTCATTTATCTCAAATAAAATCCAATAATTTCGATTTTTTCAGTAAAATGACGGAAGCTAGCGAAGAATTATCATTAGAATCAAAATCACATGTAAGTCTGATTAATCGATAAAATTTCCATCGAAAAAAAATAAAATTGAACAGGAGCCAACAAAAAAAGTTTCGCAAGTCTCGCCAACACTTCAGTGTGAAATGTGTCAGAACTACGAAGTGAATTTGACAACAATGCAGGTGAATAGAGAGAATATTCTATGGGAAAACGACATTTTTATTTATTTTGTTAAAGGAAAACGAGCGAAAACTGAATAACGAGGTGAAAGCGGCGATGGAACTCAGCGAGCGGTATCAGGTGGATTTGAGTAATGAGAGGGATTATCGAAAGGATTTGGAGAAGAAAATGAGCGAATTATCGACGAATTGTTTGAATCAGGTTAATGAGGCGGCGAAAACCAATGCGAAGCAGGAAAAACGGCTCGATGAGTTGAGTGAAAAGGTTCGTATCGATTTTTTGAGCCTCAGCGGGGCTAAAACAACTAATTTCAGCACGACAAATCGATAGAAGTGTTCACAGAGCAGCTGAATCTTGCACAAGTAAAACTGCAACAAGCCGACGATGACTTTATAAATTTAGGAAAGAAATACAAGAAACTTCTAGGCGCCACTCGAAAAACCGCTCAAGAACTTCGATCCGAAAAAATCGATATGCCAGCGGACATCGATCAATTGCAGTTTATTTGTCTGAAAAATCGGGAGGAATTGATTGAGACGCGCGCGGCGAAAGAGCACACCGAACAACAGCTTCAGGATGAAATTACGGTGCTCCGAGCACAAATTCAAGAGGAAAGAGCTCATAGGGAGGATCAGGAAGTGGCGTTTACCGCTGAAATCAGTCGATTACAATCGGAACTCGGAAGTGTCAATAGTAAAATGGCGGTGGCGTCGGTGACGATTGCCGATCAGGACTCGAATATTCGACAGATTCGTGATCTCCAAATGACTGTAGGGGAGTTGGAAGCGCAGGTTCAACAGGTGCAAAACGAGCGGACGGCTGTGGAGCAGACGGCGCAGAACTATAAACAGAGATGCACGAGTCTTCAGCAGGAACTGGATACTTCTGAACAAGTGCAGAGAGATTTCGTCAAGTTATCCCAAAGTCTTCAGATTCAATTGGAGAAGATTCGACAGTCGGAGCAAGAAGTACGATGGCAATGGGATGATGATGTGCATCAGTGCTCGAATTGTGAAACTTCGCTCGCCAGGGTGAAGGCCAAGCCACAGTGAGTTTATCCTGAGAAATGTGAGAAAAAACCGGAATTTTGGGTCTCGTCGCGATTTGACAAATCTTCTTTTTTCCGTAAAACTTTAGAATAACCCTTCGCGAAAAGCGTTCAACGAGCGCTTTTAAAGGCGCAAGCAATTATTTGAAGGCGCAAGAAATTATAAAAGGTCTCACCACAATAAGCAATATTACTTGCTGTAGCATTTTTATTGGTGAAAACACTAATTTTTATGCAAAAACAGTAAGAAAACATTCTCATTTCTTTTGTTGCCTTCAAAAAGTTTGTTATCGCAAAAATGTTTTAATAGTACAGTAAGATTGTCCATCGTCGCGAGACCTTCCAAAAAACCCAACTACATGCGCCTTTAAAAGAAACAAAAACACGGTCACGTCTAAAAAACTCGGCCAAATTTCAAATTCCGGCTCCACGATCTTCTGAAACCATCGAGAAAATTTAGCTCGGAAATCTAAAAATTTTTCGAAAAAAACAACAATTTTTCTGTAATTTTTTTTCTGAAAAAAAATCGAAATTCAATTTTGCCCTATTTTTTTTTAGAAAGTCAATGAAAATCGAGCAAAATTTAGAAATTTCATGCATGATTTTCTTTGCTGCGGAGTTCAAATTTTAGATAATGCCGATAAATCTTACTGTAAAAACTGACTTTTCGTTTCGATACTCCAAAATACTTTATTAAATCGAATTCCAATTTCAGCTGTATGCACTGCGGAAAGATATTCTGCCCGAGCTGCCTAAAAGACACCGTCCCGAGTGGCCCATCTCATCGACCCGCTCCCGTGTGCAAAGTCTGTCACACCCTCCTCAACAGGGACACAAAACCATTCTTCGCCACCCAGGATAAATAATTCTTTAATTTTTGAGTATTCATTCTTCCTTCCCATTTCACTTTCCTACTGCCTTTTTGTCCCGTCTTCCCTTATTCCCGTGTGCTAGAGTTTCCCCCCTTAAGAATGACTAGTCCCTTTAATGTTTCCCTGTACAATGTGACCCCACGAAAGAATTTCAAAATCCCAAAGTTGTGCACTATAATGTAATTATTTTATTATTCTTATCGATAAATTTGGAATTAATCGGTGGAAATTTGGATGGATTTGATCACAGTTTCACCGTGGCCGGTGGTAAGGATAGTGATGAATTCTAGGGATCCGGGCTTCTTGATAAGCCGGAAAGAGGCATTAGATTGGATCACTTGTATTGAAAAGAATCTCGATGGAAAAATCAGATTTACAGACGATTTCCAGCTTTTTGAATGGAAAAAAAAATCGAAATTGAACATTCTGGAATTCGAAAACTACAGTAATCCGGGAAAAAATATTTCTGTTTTTTTTTGACGGCTACCTCTTAGAAACCGGAAATTCAAGAGAAAAATTGAAAAAATTTCGAACTACCGTGTGAAATAATGTCACAAAAATTCCGCTCGTGTAGTCTGCGTGGACAATATTTCAAAAAATTTCGAATGTTTTTACCGGTTTTTATCCGGTTTTCACCGAAAAAAACTTGGATTTTTAAAAAAATTGGAAAATGAATAATATTTTAAGGAGGACTGAAGTCAAATTTTTTGCATTGTTTTTATTTCATATTCCGGTGTATTTGCTTTTTCTATGAACATTTCCCTCTTGGAGCATATGTCAAAAATCGCTCTGAAACGATATACATAGCCCCCAAGTAACTGGAGTCTTCTCGACTCCGAGAGGAGTACAAGGCGGCAATCAATGCGATTTCAAATATTTTGTTTTATTTCTGCTCGTTTTTCAACTTTTTTTCAGTGTTTTATCTATTATGCCTTTCGTTTTTTTGGAGAAACAACATACAAATACTGAAAAAGTTGAAAAACGAGTAGAAATAAATTAAAATATTTGAAATCGCAATGATTGGCGCCTTGTACTCCTTTCGGAGTCGAGGAGACTCCAGTTACTTGGGGGCTATGTATATCGTTTCAGAACGATTTTTGACATATGCTCCAAGAGGGAAATGTTCATAGAAAAAGCAAATACACCGGAATATGAAATAAAAACAATGCAAAAAATTTGACTTCAGTCCTCCTTTAATTACATCCTTAGTAGCACGAGAAGATGTACAATAACAAAGGTTTATTTACATAGGGAAAACCGAGTTCTATAGAGTTCTCAAGGTTTATATAGCGTGTTCTTATCGCCACGTAGAATCTAGAGGGTCGTGCGGTCATAGGCCATTTCACGCCACAACAATTTTTTCGTCCCAAAAATTTTGGGAGAAAGGTACACATAATTATTTTTGTCATCTAGTTTTTGAAAGTTCTTGAAACTCGTAATTTTCAAAAAGTTCTGTTACTTTTGATTCAAATTTTATAGTGTATCAGTTTTAACCCTATATTTTTCATGAGCAATCAAAATAAATATTAATTTTTAAACTTAATAATGTTCAATTGAAGTAGGTATTCTTAATGTCTCTACACTCACTTTCTGTCAAAAATAGGTCGATCGGATGTTTCTCTTCTCATTGATTATACTTTCTATCTAATAGTTACCTATCCGTTTAACATTCCCGGTTAGTTTTTGTTACACAATTCAAACGTACTTTTTTTCACGTAAATGCATTGATACACTTCATATTTTTCAGAGGAGAAATGAGGAAAATACTAGCCATTTGTCTCAGTCTTGCAACCCATTTACATGCAGGTATGACCGATATAAAGACTAGAATAGACGGTTACATTACAAGTTTCGAGCGCTTTCAAAACTAGATTAACAGTGGCCTGTCACTAAAAAAAGTAGGTGAGATTTTTACACCATCAGATAGAGCTCGGCGAGTAACACCAGAAAGTCTCGTACCATTTTTTACGAAAATCACTTTTAGGTCACGTTTTTGGGCCTATAATATGGAACCTTCGTGAAGCTTTTGTAGGAATTTTACTCGTGATTTAGAACCTTCGCTTTTGAATTGGAACTTTTGCTTGATGAGTACTCTTCAGAAGGTAGCATATCGTTTGAAGAAAGAGTTTTCATAAAAAAAGATCAACTACAAAGTTGTTCCTCATGAAATTCGCATCAACTGTCTAGATTCCATGGCTAGTTTTTGAGATATGACCCACAGAAGATGAGGTATAAAAAGAAAAAGAATTTTATACAGTGGTTGAGTCCGGACAAGTGTCTAATTTCTTGTTCAGTTTCTAGTTAGATTCAAATGACTTCATAGCTTTGAATCTTGAACTTCTGATCAAAATAGCACTTCCTCATACCTCATCTTCTGTGGGTCATATCTTATGACGCATTATCTGAGAAAGTCGATCACCCATAGTCACAACAAATAAGGTGAACCGTTTCGATTTCTTAATTCTTCATGCATTGATAGTGTCAAAAGTCCTGAAAATAAAAATCCACTTTTCACTTCGCTCCGCCCCCTAAACAGGAACAACTTTGTAATTTATCATTCTGTTTGAAAATGCTCCCTTTATAAGTTAGGAGTCTCTAAAAATGTTAGAAAAAAATTAAGCGGAAAAACAAATTCCAAATTTTTCACCTTGCATTATATTTGTATCTTCCAGGCAACACCAGCCATGCTCCTCCAATCTCGGAATTGACAACCGCTGCTCCAGTAGAGAGCATACACGACTTCACTTCCACAACCACACAATCTCAACTCTTCGACATGGACTCGGAGCTGAAAAAGATAGCTGACATCTGTCTCACTGACCGGGAGCACGAATTGCTAGCAGGCGACATACTTAAGCAGGGATTAGCCAGAGTTGTGAATGCTGTTTTGGTGGGTGAAGCGCAACAAGTTATTGGCCTAGAAGAGTTGCGCAACGTGCTTGGATTTGCACCACTTGGACCATGGACTAACTATACGGAGCCTAGCAAAAAAGAGATTGAAGCAGCCTCCACCATCGAGGAGTACTATACTTTGAGAGAGCCACGAAGTCCGTATCGCAGCCTCGACAGTGATTACTTTCATGAGAAAAACTTTCCTCCTGCCATTGCGTTCTTGGACAAACGGATTCCAACTGTTCGCACCATTTATCAAAAAAAATTTGCAGAGATTCGTAGTAGAACTGATGCAAAGGAGGCAATAGATAGGAAAGAAGTTGACCATATGATTCAAGAGTACATCGCCATTGTCATCCGCATGGACAAAGCATTCGGTGCTTGGAGTCTAATCGGATGCAGGCTTCGTGAACTTGAGGAACTGCGTGAAAACCAGAAGAAGACTACCATGAATCCTGTTACAGAGCTCCGCACACAAGTTTGAAGCAACAAATCTCGGTTGTTATTTTTAAATCTATCAAAAAGTGTTTCACTGAAATCAGAGACAACCCATGCTTTCAACATACAGTACTGGATATATCTCTAATTCAAGATTTACAGTATATTTCATTACATTTGTATTAGAAGTTGTTAAAACTAATTTTTATGAAATATTTATCTTTTATAAAAAGGATAATTTCCAATTTAAATATTCTAATCACTTCTATACTTTCACTTTCCGTCTAAAAATAGGTCGATCGGATGAATTTCTTCTTTCTTATATTCAAACCTGGTGACTGAACTACGTTATACATTGCCACATTAGAATTGATTATAGTTTACTATCCGTTTTACATTCTCGGTTAGTTTTTGTTACAGAATCGACACGTACTCCTTCTGAAGTAAATTCATTAAAAAACTTCATATTTTCAGAGAATAAATGAGGAAAATACTTGCCATTTGCCTTAGTCTTGCAACCCATTTACATGCAGGTATGATCGATATGATGATCAGAATAGACGGTTCACGATATGTTCAATTGAAAACCAGACGTGATAACTCACGCTTTTTTTCCTTTATTTTTTGGTTCACTGGTAGGAAATAGATTTCCAGTTTTTCTCAAAGAGCAATAAATAATCAAATGAGCTTAAGACTGAGAAAATCGGTCAAAAACTATCCTAGTTGGGAAGATTTTTATAGAAAATGGGAAAAAACCTACTGAAAAAAACACATTTTTCTATGTTTTCAGTGAACTGGAAACTTTTCAAGAGCCGAAATTTAGTAACATTTGTACGATTGTACAAGTTTTTGAAACCTGGCATTGCGAATTTTTTCACAGTGAATTTTTTTGTACGTGTTTTCATAGGGTTTCATTCACGGGCTCTGTCTTACTGTAGGATCGCATGCTAACTGCGTAGCGACTCAGCGATACGTAGGAATTTTTCTCATTTTGTTGAAAAATTGAAAATCAGGGCCCATGCTTTTTTTTCATTTAAATTTAATAGAAAGTTTTCTTTGCATCGTGTTGAATACAATATCAACAGAATTCAATCGAAATTTATCGCTGAAAAATGCTCTGGAAACATGGTGCGCTCCTTCGGCTAAAGGGCGGCTAACTGTCAAAATTTAAAGACGCATGATGAAATTTGTAAAAGTCCGTGTGAGATGGAGCGTAGAAACAGAGAGAAAATTGCACGTACAAAAGAATTTACTGTGATTCTAGAGCTACAGTTCTGTAGTTTGAGTTTTTTCTGTACCATCATTTTCTAAGCAAAATTTGTCCTTTTGAAAAGAAAATGTAAAGTCCCAGTTGTACTAAAAACCCTCATTTTGGCCTTTTTTTCATCAAAAAGCGATATCTTGTGTTGAAAATGACGGTGGACAAAAAAGTGATCTACCAAAATGTAGCTCTAGAGTTGATCTGATAAAAACAAAAAAACCATTTCTATCACTTTGTGTTCGTATAATTATAGACGGTACTGTAAATACATTTGTATTTTTCAGGCAGTACCAGCAGTGCTTCTTCAAGCTTTGAATTAACGACCGATGCTCCAGTAAACAGTATACCTGACTTCGCATCCACAACCACAACATCTTCACCTTTCGACATGGACTTGGAGCTGAAAAATATAGCTGACATCTGTCTCACTAACCGAGAGCACGAACTGCTAGCTGGCGACATAGTCAAGCACTTTTTTGCCAGTGCTGTGAATTATAGATTGGTGCGCGAGGCACAAGAGGTCATTGGCCTGGAAGAATTGCGAGATGTGCTAGGATTTGCACCACTTGGACCTTGGACTAACTATTCGAAGTCTAGCAAAGAAGAAATTGAAGCCGCCACCACCATCGAGGAGTACTATACACTGAGAGAGCCAAGAAGTGAAGTTCGCAGCCTCGACAGTGATTACTTTTATGAGAAAAACTTTCCTCCAGCCATTGCGTTCTTGGACAAACGGATTCCAACCGTTCGCACCATTTATCGAAACAAATTTGCAGAGATTCGTAGTAGACCGGATGCAAAAGTGCCAATAGATAGGAAAGAAGTTGATCACATGATTCATGAGTATACCACCATTGCCATCCGAATAAACGAAGCATTTTCTGCTTGGAGTCTGACCGATTGCATCCTTCGTGGGGAACTACCGTTATAGAGCCCCTATCCAGTACCGCAAGCAGGAAGCGACTTGTGTTCGAAGTTATCAAAACGTGTTTTACTAAAGAAATATAAATTATTGTTTGTGAATTATTGTATTCAACTTTTTTTTTAATTCATAAAACCTTTGGAAAAACTGTAGAATCAACAAAAATGAAAAAAGAAAAACAAAAAGGGGAAATGACAAGGGCCTTGAAAAGGAAAAAAGAAGTTGGAAATCGAACACTTTTTCCAATAACTATATGTACAGTACAGTGCAAAAATGTACAAACATCAAGTGAAAATTCAAGCCATTTTTCACTGAAAATTTTTGTGGACCAACTTTGAGAGACCATAACTTTAGAGCCAGATGAGAAATGAAAAAGTGGTCAACTAATAAAATGTGTAAAAATAATGGATGAGGAAAATCGCAATGTATAGCCATCTTGACATCTTGACAGGTAATGGATAAGGAAGATACCAACAGGTAGCTATACGTTGCCATTTTGACAGGTAATTGATAAGGAAGATACCAACAGGTAGCTATACGTTGCCATTTTGACAGGTAATGGATAAGGAAGATACCAACAGGTAGCTATACGTTGCCATTTTGACAGGTAATGGATAAGGAAGATACCAACAGGTAGCTATACGTTGCCATTTTGACAGGTAATGGATTAGGAAGATACCAACAGGTAGCTATACGTTGCCATTTTGACAGGTAATTGATGAGGAAGATACCAACAGGTAGCTATACGTTGCCATTTTGACAGGTAATGGATAAGGAAGATACCAACAGGTAGCTATACGTTGCCATTTTGACAGGTAATTGATGAGGAAGATACCAACAGGTAGCTATACGTTGCCATTTTGACAGGTAATGGATAAGGAAGATACCAACAGGTAGCTATACGTTGCCATTTTGACAGGTAATTGATGAGGAAGATACCAACAGGTAGCTATACGTTGCCATTTTGACAGGTAATGGATAAGGAAGATACCAACAGGTAGCTATACGTTGCCATTTTGACAGGTAATTGATGAGGAAGATACCAACAGGTAGCTATACGTTGCCATTTTGACAGGTAATGGATTAGGAAGATACCAACAGGTAGCTATACGTTGCCATTTTGACAGGTAATTGATGAGGAAGATACCAACAGGTAGCTATACGTTGCCATTTTGACAGGTAATGGATAAGGAAGATACCAACAGGTAGCTATACGTTGCCATTTTGACAGGTAATGGATGAGGAAGATACCAACAGGTAGCTATACGTTGCCATTTTGACAGGTAATTGATGAGGAAGATACCAACAGGTAGCTATACGTTGCCATTTTGACAGGTAATGGATAAGGAAGATACCAACAGGTAGCTATACGTTGCCATTTTGACAGGTAATTGATGAGGAAGATACCAACAGGTAGCTATACGTTGCCATTTTGACAGGTAATGGATAAGGAAGATACCAACAGGTAGCTATACGTTGCCATTTTGACAGGTAATGGATAAGGAAGATACCAACAGGTAGCTATACGTTGCCATTTTGACAGGTAATTGATGAGGAAGATACCAACAGGTAGCTATACGTTGCCATTTTGACAGGTAATGGATGAGGAAGATACCAACAGGTAGCTATACGTTGCCATTTTGACAGGTAATTGATGAGGAAGATACCAACAGGTAGCTATACGTTGCCATTTTGACAGGTAATTGATGGGGAAGATGCCAACCTGTTGGTATACTCATTTTGACAGGTAATGGATTAGGAAAATCGCAATGTATACATGTGCCTGATGATTCGAAATAGCCGTCGGTTTTTTTTTTATTGACGCAAACCCTGCACAGAGTTCAAATACA
>GL380056.1:9629-91179 GCA_000143925.2 Caenorhabditis brenneri
CCATTTATGTCCGGTTATGTAGACCCTTCCCAGTTAAATTGCATGTGTATGTATCAGCTAAAGTTCGAATATCGCATTTATTTTCGGGATTTTCCAAATTTTTTTTTCGGAATTTTTGGTTTTCTTTTCTGGAAAAATGAATAAAGAGGCGGTAAAGATACAAAAATATACAGCAAAGAACTTTTTTTTTCAAAGTTCTTGACCAGCTCCGGTGAAAATCATCTTTCTACAATATGATTGAAATCCGCGAACAAAGTGATTATATTGTAAACATATTATCACGCATTATGAGCTTGCTCAGTTTATCTCTGAAGGGGATAACATCTCAATTTACCCCATGCCAGTCCTACTGCTCTACATACAACGTTTTGATTATCTCCGGAAAATCGATGATGTCATGGAAACGAGAAAGCAGATAGGCGGAGTGAAAGGAAGGAGGTATAATGAAGGGTTGATGAAGGGTGGAGTGAGACTCCGATGTTGTCTTCTGCTATAAAATTAATCCCTTGGAAGTTGAAGATTATGCAGATTTATTCAATTTTGGGTAAAATATAGGTAACAGACAGAAAAAAAACGTGGTTAATTTAACACATTAATCTCATAAACTAAGCAAAGAGAACACGCCATTTTGAGGTACAACAAGAAGAAACGGGGTAAAAATATAGAAAACAGACAGAAATTTCTTGGAATATTTTCATAAATGTTTAACAGTAAATTAGAAGATCTTAACCTAATCCTGCTCCTTATCTTTATCCTTCTTTTCCTGGACCTTCTTCTTCATCTTCTCCTTCTTCTTCTTCGCCTTCTCCGCCTCCTTTCTCCAATACTCAGCCATTGTGTACTCCCACTCCAACTCCATCATTCTGGTGGCACGACGAGCATCTCTCCTTGTGTATCCAGATGGACCGGGCTGAAAATTCTTATTGGGGTACATAAATATATTTTGAAGCTCAAATTCCAGTAATCCTGGCCAAGTCAGCAAAACTACCGTAATACCAGTTATTTGGGGGCACTGTATGTTCAGAGCAGCGAATCTCTGTTGTCTTTAGAGCTTCCAAAAAGTGGTAAACTAAGAAAATGTTGAGCATTGCATTTCAAGCATTTTTGTAGTTGAACACTTTTTGATAGCACTAAAGTCAACTGAGATATGATGGTCTGAATATACAGTGTGCCTAAAATACTAACATTGACCCTGAATATCTCATCAATCGATCAAAATCACAGAAAGTAATCAACAGACAAAAAATTTTCTTAGAATTTCACACAACTTCTTTAGTTGATACCTAGTTTTCAACTGCTACCTTTACACAGAAAAACACCAAAACCTCAAACTCACAATGTCATCGGTATTGAGAATTTCACGTGGGATTTGCGAATCATGGGCGACCTAAAACCGGGCTAGTTGGAAAAAAGTAACTCTGTTTCAACTTACGTAATCTCCCGATGAGAAAAATGGAGTCTTGGACGCAGCTGGTTTGGAGATGGTGCTCTGAAAATTGCAGTTATTGCGAGTATTCAGTTTTCCCTGGTCAAAGACCCCGCGAACCGAGCCAGTCAAACTCTGAAATTCGGAGAAAGCTGTCCACTAAAAAATTGTTCCTTGTTCCTGGCTTTAACCCCCACCTATGGTCGATTGAACGAAAAATCCTCAAACTCACGGTGTTATTGGTGACTTGCGGGAAAAGGATTTCCTGTGGGATCTCAGAGTCGTCTTCGACCTAAAAAAAAACCATAGAATAAAAAAAATAGCTACCGTAATTCAACTCACAAAGTCTCCATCTGACGAGAATGGGGCGACGGAGGCGCCTGGACTCCACATGTTCAGCTTCGGCTTCTTCTTATGCGGCGCCTCCTCCATGCCAAAGTCTTGGTAGAGATCATCGTCGGAATATATCTAGAAGATGTAATTTCAGATTCAAAATGTCCTCGAAAACTGAAAGAAACTAACCATTCCTTGATCTTCCTCGAACATGTTCTCATCCCTCGGAATCGGGCTAAGAACTGGTGGCGCCTCCTGAAAATCAAGAAACGTTAAGCTTCGTCCATTTTGCATACTGTACCCCATCATCTCCCTTCTCTCCTCCATTGAGCATCAGTTCCATGGCACCGGAGAGTTCGGGCATTTCCTGGAAAAATATAGACAAGAGGCTTATAACTCAGGTGCCCTTCTATTGAAGTGAATGCTTCCTAATTTCAGTTTATTGGTCTTACTTCGTCTTCCTGCCATTCAGAAGCAATTTGTTCAGCATGCCCATTGGCTTTGCGTGTGTTCTCCTCCTGGACGGCGTGAAGAGTCCATGTGAAAGTTCATAACAACTAGCCAAATATGTATATATACTTCTGAAAAAAACAATTTTAGTCGAAAACTGAGATTTTGTGAATGGTACTGCAAATTCTTCAATAGAAGGGCATATACTCCACAATTTTCATCTGGGTGTGCATTGAAATCGCCTACCAAGACAGGATAGCTCAGACTCCAAATGCTAGACGCCCTTCTATAGCAGCCAAACCTTGAACAAAAAAAACTCACCTGAATAATCAAAAGAGGAGACCAAACCAGTCAGGTGGTCATAGGAAACATAGGAAAGAATGAATGGTTGTCCCAATGTATTATTTCATATTGCCAAAAAATGGGCGGAGCCTGAGAAGGCTGAAGGGCCTATCTGCATACCTCTGACGCAAGTTGACCTAGGATTAGATAGAAAACGTTCGAAAAAGTGGTTTCGCAACTTCTGACGCAAGTTGACCCAGAATCAGCAGCTGCCCAGTAACAAAGTGATTGGGCAATGACTTGCGCAATAATCCATGAGAAGAAGGGTTGATGGTAAAGGGAAGAGAGAAGGTGTCTTCTATGATTGAGTGTGCGTGATAATGTACCCTCCTGCACTCGAACAGAGTACACAGATCAAAAAAGCATTAAAAAAACGAAAATGTCAATAAGAAATAGGAAAAGAGATGTATGAAATAAAAAAATCAGAAAAAAATGAAGAAAACTAAAAATAAACACTTTAATCCACTTCCAAAGGTAACACAAGCATGCAAGTGGTATGTTGAAATTGATGAGAAGGTCATGTGACAAATGTAATGAAATTTAACATGGGAGGGTGTGGTTGTTTGAGAAGTAATCCAACAATTGATTTCCAGTCCCTGAATACATGATTTGCTCAAAAAAATCCCGTTCCAGATGTCTTCATTGTCAGCGTGGGTGTTGAACAAGAAAGTTTTTAGAGCCCGACAAATGATTTAATTGTGGTTTTTGCTTGTTTTTTCTCAATTTTAAGTGGGTTTTCATCGATTTTTTTAATGTAAGCTTCGGGTAACTGTCAGCCTTGTTGTTTTATTCTCATTTTATGTAATTTTGTCGAATATCACGAAATTGAATTTTTCAAACTCTGAAATATCTCATAATATCACTCAACAACATTTATTTTGTCTTTTTCTAACTTTTTAATCAAAACTTCTGATTATTGAAGTGGTTTCCCCTTCAGTTACCACTTTTGTTGACAAAGTAAACACAAATCCGAATTCTTGACAAAAAGCTTTTTTTTAAACATTTTTTCTGAGCGAGAAAAAGAAATAATTGAAAAATGTTGACAAAGATGACTCATGGTGGACATTGGCTGCTTGTGCCTCTCTCTTCAGCTTTCAAAATGAAAAGTTTTTTCACTTTATACTCTAGTATTGTCTTTCTGGTTTATGAAGGACTTCTTTTCTTTGATTATTTCTAAATTTACTGTGTTTTCAATGGATACGTTTTTTAAAATTAGGTAAGTTCACAAGTGTGCTCGCTGTTATTATCCGGAATTTTTCTCTGTAATACAGTTCTTTGATTCCAGCTTCCTACAAGCTAAACATCACCATCACCAAAATATCATTAGTATTGACCACCTGCTTGAAAAAATACATTAATTTATAAGAGTCCATCTGTGAAAAAAGTTACACACGTTTTTGTTAAAAGTTATACACGTTTTTGTTAAAAGTTATACACGTTTTTGTTGTATGTTTCTCATTAAAAACCACAAAAACAAAACACTGGTAAAGCTTTGTTTGTTAAAAATGAATTTAAAAAATTTAAATGTATTTCGAAAAAACTCACATTTTTCACATGAAAAGAAAAATTGTGACTCACTCAGTTTGACAAACCGTCATGCAAAACTAAAATTTGACTTGTCCGAAAAAGGATATAGTGTCGTTTCAATTTTTCATGTTTTTTCAACATTACAGGAACCAACTTTTTCTAAATCAACACTCAGCTTCGTACCACTCGAAACGAAGGAGTTACTCGAGCCCTTCCGTGGCTCCTTCGAGACTCAGGTAAAAAAAGCGGTGCATTGATGAATTTTCGTAATGAAATATTTTGTTTTGTAGTATGACTGGGAAAGACGTGAAAAAATACAGATGGCAATTGTTGAATATTCAGGTGTTACGATTCGTAGAGCTCAACGCGGCGCTCATATGTTGGACTTGTTTTCTGAAAGGACGGACTTGTTTTTTGACTAGGAGGAAAAAGCGGCATGCGGGACAAAGCACGAAATCATCTAACTTCTACCGTTGACTCGCAAAACCGTTTCGGATTAAAAATTATAATTGTGTGAGTTCTTTCAAAACTCTTGCAAACTGTTTCATAAAAAAACCGCCCAAATTTGGAAATTTCTTTTTTTTTTTGAAGCGACAGACACGCTCACGTGACCGACAAATGTGAAAATTTTACAGATTTTTGTAGATTTTCAAAATTTATTGAAAAATGAGATTTTCGCTAAATTTTCCCATACACCGAAATAATTCCGAGAGACCCTGGATTTTGTGAAATAAATCAATGGGGATAAGTTTGTTTTTTAGTTTTCTGAAAGTTATAAATAAATAAAACAAAAAAGCATGCTTGACAAATCAGTTCAGTAAGAATAAATCTATTCAGGTAATAAATAAAAGATTAAGAAAAAGAGCGAGACAACATTTTGCAAGCCTGAGGGAAATCTGGGGGAACAACAGATAATGTGATTGAAATAATGGATTTCCATTATGGTTTCATGAAAAATGCCAAGAAGAAAAATATTCAGCAACTATCATTTTATTTCAGGAAGTTTGAATCGCTCAAGAGTCTGAATCTGTCAGCTGTGATCAAGGAGACTCAACTGGGAGGACAAGAAGAAGAAGAGTGCTCTTTGCTCAATGACTTGCACTTCATTTGTGCAGACAAAGAGTTAGTTTTTTCTTTTTTTAATCAATTAGTCGTGAATAGATTCAGTAACTTTAATCAAATTTCTGTTTTTTTCAGAAACGATGATCTCATTCCTGTGAACGCACTGAACCCTAAACCCGCTGAGGCAAGTCTGAACCCGCTGGAGCAAGTCGACGAGGGCGTGGTTCTAGAAATGATGTCGATGAACGAAGTATTCGAAAAAATCAATCTATAGATATATAGTGTAAAAGTGTAATAAAAGTGTAATGACAGTTATAAAAACCACCGAAAACGTTGAAACATGCAAAATAAAAGTAAAACTTTGAATTTTAATCATTTTCAGAATGGGCTTGTGCCTCTCTCTTCAGCTTTCAAAATGAAAAGTTTTTTCACTTTATACTCTAGTATTGTCTTTCTGGTTGATGAAGGACTTCTTTTTTTTTTGATTATCTCTAATTTTTGCTGTTTTTTGATGAAAACGAATATTGAATTTTGGTAAGTTCACAAGTGTGCTTTCCGCAAATCCGGGATAAAAAAGTAAACAAGTTTTTTGATTCTAGTTTTTTTCTTGAAAGGTACTTATTATCTAGGCATCACCGTCACCAAAATATCATTAATATTGGCAACTTGCCTCAAAAGATACAGTAATTTATAAGAGTTTTGTTCGGACCTTCTTTTTTGGAAAATCAAAGTTCTCCACAAGATTTCCCGATTTTTAAAAAATAAAATTCTTATGTGGATATGCGTATTAGCTACCAAAAACTCTTGATCCACTCTTCGTCATTCTAGAAAAAATTCAAAAACGGCTTGAATTTTTTACCAAAAGCCGAAAATCCTTTTGATTTCAATCTAAAATATGAATATCGGAGAAGAGTGGGTATTTGATCATGATTTTTCACAGGTGTAGTGCAAATGATCATTTCAGAATTTTGAAAAGAAAAAGTTGAGAAATTCTTGTTGGGAACAGTGGTAGTCCAAAAAAAAAGTCCGACCAATACTCCTATAACTTACTGTATCTTTTTCGGGGGGGGGGGGGCAGATGCTCATCGACTTCTGTTCAACCAACAGAGTGGTAGTAGCAAATAGCTTTGTAAAGCAGCGGAAAGGAAGGAGATGGACATGGAGAGCACCCAACGGTAGATGTAGGAAAGAATACGACCTTTGCATTGTGAAAAACCCAAAAATCGTGAAAACCGCCTACGCAGTCAACAGATTCGAGTTCTCATCGGACCACCGAATGCTGAAAATAGTCATAAGGATAAACGATTTTAAAACGAGAAAGTTCTACAGACCGCAGAAGTTTGAGACGGATTGGAGAAAGTATGCAGAAATTGTAGAAATGAACAAAGAACAAATCCAAAACGAAGGGGTCACGCGGAAATATGAAAAGATGTTCGAAATCCTCAAAGATGCTCGACAAGCTGCAACTACTACACAGGAGAAAGAGCCAAGATTCTCAAAAGAAACGACAGAGTTATTCAAAATAAGATCGTCTCTACTCAACAAAACTGACCCGAAAAGCCAGATAGAGCTAGTTGAAACGAATAAACTCCTTCGTAAATACATCGGTAGAGATATTGAAGCCAGAAAGTTCACGAAGTATGAAAAAGCAGTAGCGGCAAGAAAGATCCACGAGCCGACCACCGTCCCAACATTCTACGAGGTTCTCAAAGGGAATGGAATAGCGACGTCAAACCCTAAAGAGATAAAAGAAGCAGTGACAGAGTTTTATGAAAAACTCTACTCATCAACAACACGTGTCCCTCGGAAAACTCCGCAGGTTACAGAACAAGCTCCGGACATCTTACCATCAGAAACAGAATACAATGTAGGCAGACTGAAGAGAAGGAAAGCTCCTGGACATGACGGTATCAACAACAACATGCTTAGAAACTCCCTGTCAACAACAATGGAAAACCTGAAAGAAGTCTTTAGTTACATATTAGACCAACAATCCATACCCCCAACACTTGGCGACTCAATTACCACTTTGATCCCAAAGAAAGGGGACCTACGAGATATATCCAACTATAGGCCAATATCAGTACTTCCATCAACGTTCAAGCTGTTGACCCGTGTCATCTTGGGCAGAATCCAAACAACACTGGAAGAACAACAACCACCAGAGCAGGCTGGGTTTCGAAGGGGGTACGGTACAAGCGAACACATCTTCAACGTGAGAATGTTGATCCAAAAGGCCAGAGAATACAAAATCAATCTGTACATTGTATTTGTTGACTACCAAAAAGCGTACGACTCGGTCGAGTGGAACTCTGTTTTCAATACGCTCGAAGCGCATGGAGTCGATCAGACTTACGTTAACACTCTCGAAGCCATTTACAAAGAAGCAACATCAAAAATCAAAATCCATGAAGAAACAACGGCAGTCAGTATCAAAAGAGGGGTAAGGCAGGGTTGTGTGCTGTCACCGTTATTGTTTAACGCGGTCCTGGAAGAGGTGTTTCGAAATCTGAACTGGGAGGAAAACAGTGAATATGGGTTGAAAGTGAACGGAGAGAGAATAACGAACCTGAGATATGCCGATGACATCGCACTGATCGCCACAAATAAGAATACCCTGCAGAAGATGATGGATGAGTTGGAGGAAAGAAGTAGGGAGGTTGGGTTGAGAATGAACAAAAAGAAAACGGTCGCACTTACGAACATCTCAAGTGGACCGAATGAAGATCTCAGCATCCAACTAGATGGACAGAAGGTAGAGATGGTAAAAAGCTTCACTTATCTGGGGTGCGACGTATCGTTTGATGTAACAGAAAAAGAGGTGCAACGACGAATATCTTGTGCGTGGGGCGCTTTCACAAAACACCGGCAATTCCTGATAGACCGGAGAGCTTCACCACGCCTGAAGAAGAGAGTGTTCGTAGCATGCGTGATGCCGTGCTTCCTGTACGGGTGTGAGTCGTGGTCACTGAAGCTGGAGGAGAAGAGGAAGCTGGATGTTGCTCAGAGGAGGATGGAACGGGCGATGCTTGGGTTAAGTAGAATAGACAGAATAAGGAACGACGTGGTGGCGGAGAGAACGAGATTGCCACGAGTTACAGAAGTGGCGTGGAAACGTAAGGTCGAATGGGCGTAGAAGGTTGCCAACACTGATACACGAAAATGGTCACGGAAGATAGCCGAACGGTGTCCGCTAGAATACAAAAGGGAAAGAGGAAGACCGGTCCAAAGATGGGAAGATGAATTCCGAGAGAGACTCCGAGAATATGGTGTAGCCTGATGGAACTGGATGCAAATGGCGAGGAATAAGAAGAAAGAGTTCTACCATTACATGACTCCAGCGAGAAATAGGAATTAACTGAACTATCATGTTATTTTACCATTCTCTGAATCTGGCAATAAATTGAATTGAATTGAATTTCGGTAGGTGACCAATACTAATGATATTTGGCGGTGATTCCTAGCAAATAAGTGCCTATCAAGAAAAAAATTAGATTCAAAAAAGTGTTTCACTGAAAAAAAACCCCGGGTTTGCGGAAGTTTTCGGATCACCCTGATACAGTAATGAATAGAATGCCCAACTTCAGAGATGAATGACATACCGGAAACAGCAGCCCTCAGACTTAATGTCTGGATCCAGTGATGGAGCACACTTCACGTGCGACACGATCAAAAACCATTGTACAAGACACACTCTGGAAAACTGTGAAATTGTGGCCAAACACACAACAGGAGGACTTTTTGAGTTGCCAATTCACGATGCTAGTTTCATTGCGACGACAAAATTGGTGAGAAAATTTAAACGAAGTGAATGACTCTTCAACTATTTGCTAGGAATGATCAGACACTGTAAATTTAGATTCAAACGACTTCATAACTTTCTCATAAATAGTGCCGAAATGATGCAATTCGAAAAGCCGATGGGAATGGAACAGCGGACACTAATCATCGTTTGGTTCCCCTTGCCATCAAGATTCATCCACACCACGTCACGCCAAAATTCAACGATGGAAAACTGCTCCACCTCCGCTAAATGGACTGTGTAGCAACACCCTGCTTCAAAACGATAGACTGTACCATATGTTGGACCAACATCATCACCGACACAGAAGTCACAATCATCTTTTTTTCAAACATTTTCAAAATCTCCTCATGGATCTTATTAAAAAAAACGTGAATACTATGGATAATAAAAATAAATATGTATTGTAATAACAAGTCTTGCCTGAATCCTTACAGATTGGAGATTAGCTAACTCTATGGGTGGAAGATCGGAAACCATAGATGGAAGATCGAATACCATAGGTGGGAATTCGGATGCCATAGGTGGAAGTTCGGATACCATAGGTGGAAGATCGGATACCATAGGTGGAAGATCGGATACCATAGGTGGAAGATCGGATACCATAGGTGGAAGATCGGATACCATAGGTGGAAGATCGGATACCATAGATGGAAGATCGGATACCATAGATGGAAGATCGGATACCATAGGTGGAAATTCGGATGCCATAGGTGGAAGTTCGGATACCATAGGTGGAAGATCGGATACCAAAGGTGGAAGATCGGATACCATAGGTGGAAGATCGGATACCATAGATGGAAGATCGGATACCATAGGTGGAAATTCGGATGCCATAGGTGGAAGTTCGGATACCATAGGTGGAAGATCGGATACCATAGGTGGAAGATCGGATACCATAGGTGGAAGATCGGATACCATAGGTGGAAGATCGGATGCCATAGGTGGAAGTTCAAATACCATAGGTGGAAGATCGGATACCAAAGGTGGAAGATCGGATACCATAGGTGGAAGATCGGATACCATAGATGGAAGATCGGATACCATAGGTGGAAATTCGGATGCCATAGGTGGAAGTTCGGATACCATAGATGGAAGATCGGATACCATAGGTGGGAATTCGGATGCCATAGGTGGAAGTTCGGATACCACAGGTGGAAGATCGGATACCATAGGTAGAAGATCGGACGGCGTAGGTGGAAGATCGGATACCATAGGTGGAAGATGATATATATATATATATATATATATATAATAAGATTTAACTCGAGGAAACTACTGCTCAACTACAGGCGTTGTCTGACAAGGAATCGACCAAAAGTCTCAAAAAGACGACGGATGAGTTCTAGAGTGGAATTGTGGCGGACAAGCAGGCTTTCCAAGTGGTACCGAACAAAGTCAACGGAGTGGAAGCAACCGCCAAGCAAAACATCATCAAGGAAAGCAGTGATTATTCGGAATCAGTTGCCGCGCACAATTGGGCTCTGAAGTCAGCTCTAGGTAAGTAACGTGAATTTTTTTCTACTCAATAGCTGCCTGCAAGCTTTAGGGAACTAAAATTACTGAACTTTCTTTGCTTCGATATGTGTATTCATCACTTTTTTATTTCAGAAACAGCAAACTCGATGAAAAACGAAAAGCTCGTCGAGAAGAATCGTGAGCTTCCAAAGTTGGTCGAAGACATTCATGGTTAGTTTTGATGACTAACCGGCTCAAAAGGATTAGAGAATCAATTTTCAGGTTGTCATGACGCCTGAGAGAATAACAGCATTCTCTTGGATGACTCGACACCGACGACACTGGCAACTCCAACTACTCCGGACACTCCGAGGACCCCCACCAGACCCACAGTCGCCATATGATGTGAAGCCACCGATGGGTCAACGGAAACGTCAAGGTCTTTCAACTTGAATACCAAATTCAAAAAGACTCTGCCCACTCGGGAAGCTACTCCAATTTCATGGCAGTGGAACATCCATCTCAACCAGAAACTCTTGGATCGATTGCTGACGGAACCCAACAACCATTAATGAAGGAGGCGGAAGTGCACGAAAACATGCAGACAAAGGTCAACGACCTATCACATCAACTCCGGGAAGTACAACAAGAAAACTCCCTTCTCAAAACGGCCAGAGGGAACGCTGGTCGTATCTTGCATGACAACTGCGCCTGCGCCAATCAGCAGCGTCACAAAGTCGCTCACCATTACAACCAACTTGTACAGGAGTTGGAAAAAGAGAAATGCAATCTCCTGAACTCTGAGCAAGAGAAAGCATATCTCCGAAATCATATCAATTGGATCGTTGGAGAAAAGGAGAGCCTCGGAATGAGATTGGCAGAGGCGAACCGGCGAGTTTCGGAGAACAGAGTCTCAGAGCAGAAGCTGAAAGAGCAGGTTGCTGCCAAATCGGAGCAAATCGAGAAGCTCCGTGAAAAGAGAGGTAAGAAAGAGGGGAAAAAAGAGGCTCTTCACCTTTTTGTTATAACAAAACCCTTTTTTCAGATCATCTTGAGAGAATGATCGTATCCAGAGAAGCAGAAATTGAGGCACTGGTTGACGAGAACAAGCTGATTACGGAGAACTGTAAGCTCCAAAAGATGAACGAGCAGCTTCTTGGTTAGTTTCAATTACTTGTTTCAAATAAAATTTTCAACTATTCTCCAGGTGCCCACGACTCTTCCGACATGGAGGAATCCCTTTACCGGGATTGTACACCAACACCAGGATCCTCTTCACCAAGAACTCCAATCACTCCAAAGACACCGACTACTCCGGAATCACCGGTTTACGAGAAGCCACGTGGACACAAGCGTTGATCCGATGAATATGAAAATGGCGAGTACAAGAAGCAGAAGCAGTAGAGCGCAATAACTCCTTATCATTCCAAATATTTTCTTGGCTTGTTACTTCTGACACTCTTCTTATTTTATTTTCCTCTAGGAAATTTTCCCCCTCATTTCCACCAAATCTACGGTTTTTTTTCCGAGTTTCCCATTTATGTCCGGTTATGTAGACCCTTCCCAGTTAAATTGCATGTGTATGTATTCAGCTAAAGTTTAAATATCGCATTTATTTTCGGGATTTTCCAAATTTTTTTTTCGGAATTTTTGGTTTTATTTTCTGGAAAAATGAATAAAGAGGCGGTAAAGATACAAAAATATACAACAAAGAACTTTTTTTTTTCAAAGTTCTTGACCAGTTCCGGTGAAAATCATCTTTTTACAATATGATTAAAATCCGCGAACAAAGTGATTATATTGTAAACATATTATCACGCATTATGAGCTTGCTCAGTTTATTTCTGAAGGGGATAACATCTCAATTTACCCCATGCCAGTCCTACTGCTCTACAGACAACGTTTTGATTATCTCCGGAAAATCGATGATATCATGGAAACGAGAAAGCAGATAGGCGGAGTGAAAGGAAGGAGGTATAATGAAGGGTTGATGAAGGGTGGAGTGAGACTCCGATGTTGTCTTTTGCTATAAAATTAATCCCTTGGAAGTTGAAGATTATGCAGATTTATTCAATTTTGGGTAAAATAAAGGTAACAGACAGAAAAAAACGTGGTTAATTTAACACATTAATCTCATAAACTAAGCAAAGGGAACACGAAATAAGGGAGTACAACAAGAAAAAAAAACAAGATAGAATATAAAAACTGAACAGCAATTCCTTGGGATATGTTCACAGGTTAATAAAAAAAACTTATAAAAAGTTGAATTAGAAAATCTTAACCTAATCCTGAACCATGTCCTCTTCCTACTTTTCCTGGACCTTCTTCTCCTTTTTCTTCTCCTTCTTCTTCTCCTTCTCCGCCACCTTTCTCCAATACTCAGCCATCGTGTATTCCCACTCCAACTCCATCATTCTGGTGGCACGACGAGCATCTCTCCTTGTGTATCCAGATGGACCGGGCTAGAAGTTTACAATTAATCCATTCTGGAGTCCAAAAACTAGGTTTGAAGCAGAAATTTCCAGTTATCCTAGATATGTTTTTCTTTGTGAAAATTACGGGACGTTATCCATTATCAACATGTTTCCTGTGTAATTCTGCACAAATTTTCGAATGGTGCCTAGTTTCTAACTGTTACCCCTACTCAGATTAAGCACCAATAAAGCTCAAACTTACAATGTCATCGGTATTGAGAATTTCACGTGGGATTTGCGAATCATGGGTGACCTAAAACCGGGCTAGTTGGAAAAAAGTAACTCTGTTTCAACTTACAAAATCTCCCGATGAGAAGAATGGAGTCTTGGACGCAGCTGGTTTGGAGATGGTGCTCTGAAAATTGCAGTTATAGCGAGAATTCAATTTTCCCTGGTCAAAGACCCCGCGAACCGAGCCAGTCAAACTCTGAAATTCGGAGAAAGCTGTCCACTAAAAAATTGTTCCTTGTGCAATTCTGCACCCTTTTCTTATAGTTAATTCCTAGTTCCTGGCTTTAACCCCCACCTATGGTCGATTGAACGAAAAATCCTCAAACTCACGGTGTTATTGGTGACTTGCGGAAGAAGGATTTCCTGTGGGATCTCAGAGTCGTCTTCGACCTAAAATAACCATAGAATAAAAAAAATAGCTACCGTAATTCAACTCACAAAGTCTCCATCTGACAAGAATGGGGCGACGGAGGCGCCTGGACTCCACATGTTCAGCTTCGGCTTCTTCTTATTCGGCGCCTTCTCCATGCCAAAGTCTTGGTAGAGATCATCGTCGGAATATATCTAGAAGATGTAATTTCAGATTCAAAATGTTCTCGAAAACTGAAAGAAACTAACCATTCCTTGATCTTCCTCGAACATGTTCCCATCCCTCGGAATCGGGCTAAGAACTGGTGGCGCCTCCTGAAAATCAAGAAACGTTAAGCTTCGTCCATTTTTTCATACTGTACCTTATCATCTCCCTTCTCTCCTCCATTGAGCATCAGTTCCATGGCACCGGGCAGTTCGGGCATTTCCTGGAAAAATATATACAAGAGGCTTATAACTCAGGTGCCCTTCTATTGAAGTGAATACTTCCTAATTTCAGTTTATTGGTCTTACTTCGTCTTCCTGCCATTCAGGAGCAATTTGTTCAGCATGCCCATTGGCTTTGTGTGTGTTCTCCTCCTGGACGGCGTGAAGAGTCCATGTGAAAGTTCATAACAACTAGCCAAATATGTATATATACTTCTGAAAAAAACAATTTTAGTCGAAAACTGAGATTTTGTGAATGGTACTGCAAATTCTTCAATAGAAGGGCATATACTCCACGATTTTCATCTGGGTGTGCATCGAAACCGCCTACCAATACAGGATAGCTCAGACTCCAAATGCTAGACGCCCTTCTATAGCAGCCAAACCTCGAACAAAAAAAACTCACCTGAATAATCAAAATAGGAGACCAAACCAGTCAGGTGGTCATAGGAAACATAGGAAAGAATGAATGGTTGTCCTAATGTATTACTTCATATTGCAAAAAAATGGGCGGAGCCTGAGAAGGCTGAAGGGCCTATCTGCATACCTCTGACGCAAGTTGACCTAGGATTAGACAGAAAACGTTTGAAAAAGAGGTTTCGCAACTTCTGACGCAAGTTGACCCAGAATCAGCAGCTGCCCAGTAACAAAGTGATTGGGCGATGACTTGCGCAATAATCCATGAGAGAAAGAATTGATGGTAAGGGGAAGACAGAAAGTCCCTTCTCGTCAACGGCGATTGAGTTTTGCACTCGAGGAAAGTACACAGGTCGAAAAAGCCAACAAGAAAATGACAATAAGAAAAAGAGAAGGTTTTTGATATAAAAGAATTTGGAAAAAAAAGCAATTAAAAATACCCCGGTCAACGGTTAGAGGTGCACAAACATGCAATAAGTACGTTCGATTCGGTGGAAAAAATGTGACATGTGTGATGAAATTCAACATGAAAGGGTGTGGTAGTTTAAGAAGTATTCCAACAAAAACAATTGATTTCCAAAGCTTTTGCTCAAAAAGATATCCGTGCCAGATGTTCATTGTCATTGTCAGCGGATGGTGTTGAACAAAAAAGACTTTTAGTGCCCGACGAATGATTTAATTGTTGTTTTTGCTCATTTTTTGTTAATTTTCAGTTTGGTTCTCATCGATGTTTTTAATACAAGCTCTGGGTAAGTGTCATCCATGTTTCTTTGTTCTCATTATGTGTAATTTTGTCTGATATAACGAAAATAAAAAATCAAGTGAAGACAGAATTTTTGAAACTCTGAAACTTATTATAAAATGTCACCTAAGTAAGAAAATTTTCAATTTTTCCGACATTTCTATCGAAACTTTCGATTCTTTAAGTGGTTTCCCTTACAAAAAAAATCCAATCACTTTTGTTGACAAAGTAAACACAAATAAGAATTTTAAATCATACATTCTTCACAAAAAGCTTCCTGTTTACACTTTCTCAAAGCGAGAAAAAAAAATAATTGAAAAATGTTGACAAAGATGACTCATGGTAGATATTGGCCGCTTGTGTCTCTCTCTCTTCAGCTTTCAAAATGAAAAGTTTTTTTCATTTTATTCTCTAGTATTGTCTTTCTGGTTGATGAAGGACTTCTTTTTTTTGATTATCTCTAATTTTTGCTGTTTTTTGATGAAAACGAATATTGAATTTTGGTAAGTTCACAAGTGTGCTCGCTGTTATAAGGTTAATCAGAAAGTTTTCGCAAATCCGGGATTTTTCTCAGTGAAACAGTTCTTTGATTCTAGTTTTTTTTCTTAATAGGTTCTTACTAGCTAGTTATCACCCAATCTTCGAGTTTCAGATGTTTCTCCGTGTTCTTCCGCTGTTCCTCCTGCTGGTTTCTTCGGAAGCCTATCTGCTTGTTGGGAGAGGGGTCGCCGATGACGTCGAGACAAGAAAACAAGTCTGTCATGTATTCAGAACGGACAACTACTACGAACCGTTCGAATCTTCAAGTAAGGTTAAAAAACCACGCTTTCGGTCCGTTTTTTTTTTCAAATAAGTTTTACAAAACAGATTCTTGATTTGCAGGAAGTTGGAGACAAGAAACATATTTATTGAACGTCGAAGAGGCTAGACTGATTGCCCTCGTGATTATTCTGTCAACTAATTGAAATTGTATCTAAGGATACCTTGCAGGAGGATTTCATGTGACTGAGTCTCCCTTTCTTTCCCCTGTTTTCTTCCTCATTCCTCTATTTCGTCAAAAGCACTTTATTAAATTGTACACCCCCACAGTCTGCCCGTATAAAAGGGGAACTGTGGGGGCAAAATCTCATTCTTTTCTATTCTTTTCAATTCTTTCAGTTTCATTTCTTTTTGTGTATCTCTTTATATTTCCCAATAAACTGTTATAAGTCTTGTTCTTGTTCCGGTTTTACCACATCACTCGCTCAACCTCCTCGAGGTTATAGGAATTGAGTTGCTCTCCCGAAGCTACCAACTTTATCTGGAAACGTATGGGACTTCGAGAATTTTATGGCGATATTCAATGAGGTCGTTCAAAAACCCGGCAAGACGGATTTGATGAAATTGAACCACCTCACAAACGCGTTGAAAGGTGAACCCAAAAAACTTCTGGAGAAGTTCAAGCTGAGAGAAGAGAACTACCGGAAAGCTCTGCAAGCACTGCAGAGTAAGGACGGTAGTAAAGAACCACCAGGCCAAAAATCACGACTCGAGTCTTGATGAGCAAAAACGTCGTAGCAAAAGGCAATGTCAAGTGTGTCTTCTGTAAATGATGTCACCACAGTGACCAATGCGGAATCCATCACGAGGTCGATGAGCGACTCAAGATCGCCAGCTCCCGAGGAGTTTGTATTCTATGCTTCAAGAAAGGAAACTCCCTCTCCAGACCAAATGGAACCACGCTCCAATTGACACAGCGAAGAAGACTCCGGAAACGAAAAGGAGGAAGGTCATGACGAGGACGACAACGACACCGAACTCTGAAATAATTTTACATTTCTTTTCAACTATCTTATTTCTTGTGCTTTTTTTCTATTCTGTAATAAAACTGTTTCCAACTGAGTCTTGTTACAGTTTTACCCCATTTCATCCAACCAAAAACCTCTTCGAGGTTTCACTCAATCACAGACCTCTTCGAGGTTAATTTAATGAAACCCTGATGCTTTGAAAAAATGAAAATGATGAGATCATAGTCCCAAACACGCACACATATTTCATTATTTTATCATCGTTTCTAAACCTTGTAAATGCAAAAAAAAATGACAAAGTTGTAATAGATACAAAGTTCGAAGATAGCCAGAAGAAATTATCTGAAGATGTCTGATGACAGACTAGTGAGACGGCTAAAAATTGAAGCAGAGAAGACTGAAAATGCTCAATCTTTTCACAGCTTGATTTGATGAAAAATTAAAAAACATTGAATGCCACTTCGATTTTTCAGAGCCAACTTATTTATTTTTGGAATACTTCGAACACACACACACACACAAACAATACAAAATGCGAATTAATTTACAAAATCATTATTTTTTGGTTGAAGACAGCGGGAGATTAGTGAACCTTGTTGATGCGGAGTGGAGTTGTGGCACGAATCCACACATGGTTTTCTGAAAATAAATATTTAACTAATCTTAATGTTGAAAAGCAGGAAAACTTGAATTGACCCAAAACTGGGATAGGATAGATAAGCAGTAGTACTCTAACGAAATCCTTATTGAAGTTTTTTCCTAGCCGATTGTTTTCCCAGTGGTAAAACTGATAGACAAATAGATTTTCGCTAACCTTTATGAGGCCCTATCTGTAAGAGGAGGAATTGGCTTGGCACAGTTGCAAAAAGTTTATCCGATCCAAACGAGGTTTTGGTTACAAGAACACCCATCATAATGATTTCCAAAAAAGTTGTTCTCGGACCCATAACCCACCTCTCTCTGAAAATATAGCTTAAAATTGACTTTTCAAGCCAAAAAATCGAAATTTTTTCATTTTTTAGGTATCTTTCTGAAATTTCTAGGGGGTGTTCTGGGTACTATTGGGCACCTCCATGCCAATTTTAAGACTTCTAGAAGGTCGGGAAGTACCTCAAATGGGTTCAAAATTTCAGTTTTTTCACTTTTTCTCAAAAATTTTGAATACCAGGTGTCATTTTAACTATGATTTTCGGATTCCTCATGCAATTTCCCACAAAAAAGTCTCTTGGACCATACAAAAAAAACTAGACTATTTTTTGTTATAACGATTTTTATGAAAAACACCAAAGGGTCCCCCCTTATGAAATTTTTTTTTCCAAAAAAATTTTGAAAAAATTTTTGCCCTAAATTTTTAAAATTCGTTTTTTTCTTGCCATAAATAACCCACTCACAATTTTTTAGTTGGTGTAAGTCCGTTTTAGTCAAGTTATACCATGAAATGTCGTCATCAATCATGAATTGGAATTTTTCACAAAAATTTCCTACAGAAGGTGTAACTTTTGACATTTTTTTTGGATTCCTCATGCAATTTGGAACAAAAAAGTCTCTTGGACCATTAAAAAATAAGTAGACCATTTTGAGTTATGACGAGGTTTTTGAGAAACACATTAGTCTGTAAAACTCTGGAGACTGAAAGTTTCAAAAATCCAAAAATTTTGGGTGTAGCGTCTCATCACTTTCATTAATAATCAAAAATATTGTGATAGGGCCAAATAAACAAAGAAAGTCGTCAGATTAAGTCGATCTAGGCTCATTAGCCTCAGGCCTGGAAGCGGAAAATGAGCAGTTTGACAAAAGTAGCACAACTCGGTTCAAACTGGTCCGAACGAACTAATATTATGAATCAACATCATTTTCCGACTTTTCATCAATATGCGATCACAATTAAGATTTTTAGAAAACTTTCATTTTTTCGAATTTCACCACTTCCACCTCATTTTGGTGTTTCTTAAAATACCCGTCATAACTCAAAATGGTCTACTTATTTTTTAATGGTCCAAGAGACTTTTTTGTTCCAAATTGCATGAGGAATCCAAAAAAATTGTCAAAAGTTACACCTTCTGTAGGAAATTTTTGTGAAAAATTCCAATTCATGATTGATGACGACATTTCATGGTATAACTTGACTAAAACGGACTTACACCAACTAAAAAATTGTGAGTGGGTTATTTATGGCAAGAAAAAAACGAATTTTAAAAATTTAGGGCAAAAATTTTTTCAAAATTTTTTTGGAAAAAAAAATTTCATAAGGGGGGACCCTTTGGTGTTTTTCATAAAAATCGTTATAACAAAAAATAGTCTAGTTTTTTTTGTATGGTCCAAGAGGCTTTTTTGTGGGAAATTACATGGGGAATCCGAAAATCATAGTTAAAATGACACCTGGTATTCAAAATTTTTGAGAAAAAGTGAAAAAACTGAAATTTTGAACCCATTTGAGGTACTTCCCGACCTTCTAGAAGTCTCAAAATTGGCATGGAGGTGCCCAATAGTACCCAAAACACCCCCTAGAAATTTCAGAAAGATACCTGAAAAATGAAGAATTTTTAATTTTTTGGCTTGAAAAGTCAATTTTAAGCTATATTTTCAGAGAGAGGTGGGTTATGGGTCCGAGAACAACTTTTTTGGAAATCATTATGATGGGTGTTCTTGTAACCAAAACCTCGTTTGGATCGGATAAACTTTTTGCAACTGTGCCAAGGCCTAATAGAGAAATTCCTCCTCTTACAGATAGGGCCTCTTATAATATTTTTTTCCGTGATTTGTTTCTTTGCAGCAGCGGCCTTCTTGGGTGCTGTCTCTTTCTTTGGGGCATCTTTCTTTTCTTTTTTCTTAATGCGACGAGCGGTGTTGAGGCAAATCCACATATTCCGATCTGAAAACAAATTATATTCATTTTGATGCTAGTCATTTTTTGACTGTGACTTACTTTTTTTACAACTGGAAAACCGAAATGAATAACTAGATTAGAAAGTTAGAAATAATCAATGAAGTTAAGTATCAAAAGTCTCATAAATCAAAGAGACAACTTGACACAACGAAGAGAAATGAATAAATGAAAGGGAAATCGTAGCGGCGGCGGGGTCGATGAGAGAGTTTTATTGGCGAGAAGCAGATTCGATGCTGACGCTGACCAACTGAACTCCGCCTTTATTTTCTTTTATGATCGTCTGAGCTCTCTTCTCTCTTTCCATTTATTCCATCAGTTTTATGAGTTTTTAGGGTGTCCATTTGATTAATGCCCATTTTATTAGTGAGAAAGAGTATCGAGTTTCAGGGGTGCATAGAAGTTTTATGGGGGAGGGTTGACAAAAAAACTGTCTCCAAGATGTGACAGATCCAAAGTGCAGGGAATACTTCAAAATAGCGATTAACGATCCACTCTCGTCTTTTTTCAAGAAACTACTAAAAGGGCTTCTGAACAATTAGGCATATTGACTGAATTCGCCTGAACAATGAGGATTTTCCATCTGAATTACGAGAATATTCAGCTCAAACTAGCCTGGAAATGTTTTAAGCACAAATCTCGATGATCTTCAGTAATGCTTATGAAAATTCTTGTCATCAATAGTCATGGGATTTTCAGTCATGATTTCGAAGGACTTTAGCCTCTTATTTTTTCTTCTTACCAACCAGTTAAACTGTCAAGAAATGCGAAATTCATCATTACTCAAAATCAAAAAAGAAATATGCGAAAGAAATCCTGAAGCTTTTGGTATATCTCTACAAATAATTAAAATGTTTCGATTTCTGGGCCCTTTTTCCGAGTCTCACACGCTTTCCGACCCGCCTATCGCGATCCATCACTCACGATCAAAGAACGCGCAGCGGAAGACTTTGGAGAGAAAAGATGATCTGTGGCGCCGAAAGATAAGGAATTCGGCGAAGAAAGAGTCAAATTACTTGTTAGTTAGTCTTTGTCAAAGATCATTACGTCATTACCAGTATATATACCAGCCATCCCCATAGATGGCAACTTGCGTTTCATCACCAGTCACTTTTGCTGTTATTCATTGCCCATCCAATCAATTGTCTTCCCACCTTCATATTTGTTTTATTATAAATAAATATTCCTATTCAACGAAGATCTACCACTGAACCAGACCAAATAACACACCACATTTGTGGACGTTTTATTAGTGCATCGACCGAATTAGGACCCAAAGGTGAGTTACCAATACCACAACGTATTTTATACTGTGAAATTACCAAATTACTTCCAAAAGGCTGCTAAATTCGAAAATTTTTCCTCTTGGAAAATTCGAAACTTTGAAAAATGAGCATCACTGCCGAAGATATCGAGGCTTGGACTAATGATATCCAAGCCGCCCAAAATGAGATTTTTACAACCGTAACAGCAAGCCTAAATACCTTCAATCTGTACCCAGACACCAAACCACCAGTTGGAGTACCAATTGACGACTACTTAAAAGAGTACGGAATCAAACTTTATTCTGAAGTAGAAGAATTGAGAGCGATTGACCTAGAATATAGAACTTCACTCAATAACGCAATTGAAAACCTGCACATGACTCCATCGGGAACTATTCTTGCAGAAACGGCAAAAACTTCGATTGCAACCCTGAAAGACAACGACTCAAAACTAGTCAGCGAGTATTTGAAACTGGCAGAAATATTGGAAAAAAGAAGAATAAGAGCAAATGGGATGGCAGAAAAGGAAAATAGCACCAAAATCGGAACAATTAACTTTGCAATCAGAGAAGCAAGAAAGCCTCGGCTCGTCGAGCTGAGAAGCGACTTCATGAAGCAACTATCCGAAACAGCTAAAAAAGTGAGTTCATACAACATTGAATCAAAAAAGTCCACACCTTATGATAACTTTATCAAAGCATCTTGTGTGTTAAGTCGTACCGTCCGTGGCTACTAAAATGTTTTCATTTCATATTTTTTTAAGATCTATAATGCGCTCTAACCCCAATCGATCCAAAATCAGCTCATCTTTTTGGTCCTCATGACTGAGACTCACAATGACGTCGGAGAGCAGTGAAACATAGATGATGATGTCACCGCAGTACTGAAACATAAAATTTATAAGCACAACTGTACTATAAGAAGCTCTTACTCGAAAACACCATTTTTGTGCAAATCCAGAATGTGCACATAGGTGAAGTGCTCAGTGTTGGGCTCGAACGAGTCCAAACGGATTCGAGAGATCACCTCCAGGTTCTCATCCTTCCATTTCCATTGCTCTCGCTCTCGGTAGAGGCGAATCGCCTGAAAGTATGATGTTCTCTACTGATAATCTTTGAGAAAACTTACATATCGATGCCGTTTCATATGTGGTTCCACTTCGGCAAATAGCGTTTTTTAGTTTCAGTGTTGAAGTCTCTAGAAAAAAAATGGTTTGAAAGGGTCTTTGTGAATGATTCAGAGTGAATTTCGAACAAAATACACTCAATTGTTTCTCGAATGCAACTTACTTCTTTATTTGTGAAGCCGAAATAGATAACTAGTTTGAAATAATTCAGTGTGAGCAAATGTGTTAGAAAATTAGAAATAATCAACAAGAAACAGTGCCAAACGTCCCATAAACAGAAGAAACAGTTGACACTACGATGAAGAATGAATGAATGGAGAGAGATACGTAGCGGAAAAGGAATATGGAAGGTTGGATGAGAGAACTTTATTGGCAAGACGCGGAATCATTGCTGACTGTGGCCGCCTGTATTTTTTTTCTAAACCTCTCTTCATAGTCATTCTTATCATTAGTTTTATCAGTTTTCTGATTGGCCGATTGATTGATGAGAAGAGAAGAAAAGATAGTGTTATCAGGCCTATCCGGCCGCAGAGTGTAGGACTGTGTTATCAGTTTTCTGATTGGCCGATTGATTGATGAGAAGAGAAGAGAAGAGAATATAGTGTTATCGGCGTTATCAGTCCTTTCCGACCGCATATTGTATAACTGTGAAAAGGTTAGACCAAATTACAAGGTTGTTTAACCGGAATTTCTAATGATTTCTGCCTTGAATTTTCCGAAATATGAGACGATGAGAATTTTATTCGACAGTCAAGATTGATTATCAAATTTCTTTTAGTACAACCAAACAATATAGTTGTCATTAACAATAAGCACGTTTTGCATCCAAAGTGTTCCCACTCTAAAAGCCACATGTGGCAAAGGATTTTTTAAATACTTTTTCAAAAAAAAAAGTAAAAACCACATGTTTACCCAGATAGTTACAAGTTTTTCAAAAAGAGACTAAATCAAATCATTCGAGTACTAATGAACCACTAAAAAAAAGCTTTTCCCGAAAACCTGTGCATGTCTTTTAGATGTGAAAATGTGAATGTGACTTGTGAAAGGATGAATGTTTGTCCATGTCGTCAATAATCGAAAATTTTCGGAAAGAAAAAGAATAAAGTTATTCTAAAAATTTGAAAAATTGCACTTTCAGTATTAAGGAAGTTTGGCTCTTAGTGTTAGGAGGATTTTAGACTCTAAAATATTCATGTTCATCTCAACCTTATTTGGAGGAATTTTGTATGCCCATTTTTTCTCATTCTAATTTCTCAGTGGCAATGGTTTTTTACCGACCTTCTCTCAAAGCAAAGAAAAAACACGTAGTCATTCAGATTGTTACAAATTTATTCAAAAGAGAATTTCAAAAAACATCTATAAAATACTGCATGGAATAGTATTAATTCATGACTTATAATAAATTAAAATAAAGAAGTGTTCAGCATTTCAACTCCGTGACATTTCCACACCCAAATAACATATTTCCTACATTTTCACTAAAAATGATGAGCACTAGTGGGTGAAACTTCTGATGAAAAGCTTACCTGAATTCTTCTTGCATTTGACTCCGCCACTAAAATTCCGACATGAGTCCAATGGATCTCCTCGGAGGAAACTTTTCGATAGGACGACGGTCTATCCATGACCAAAAGAATTGGTGATAATGACGTTGATTTTCCTCATGTCGCGATGGTGGTAGTGGCCATAAGTGTTCTTTTTTTACCATTTCTTGCAAGCGCTCGTGTTTTGTAATTCTATCCTCTATAATCGGCATCTCGGAAGGACGTGCTATCTCGTTCTGTCTAACTTTTCTGGGTTCTCCTCTGTCACGCTGTGGAATAAAAAGTTTACCTTCGGAAATTGGAAAGCCCAAAACAGTGAAACCTAAGACCATCTTTGCAAAAAATGGTCCTATCTCAAAAACCGTTGAAGTTAGAAAAAAGTGATTAACTGAAGATCAATAGAGCGTACAACGGTCTACATTTTTGTAGTACATGAAATTTTTCCAGCTATCATACCTGTTGACTTACAGCCGACAGAAGTGACAAGTTTTGAAAAAAATGCTTGATTTTCAATTTTGCTTTTCAAATTCTCATAAATTTTCATTAATCCTACACTTTTGTACGTTTTCATAAATTTACAAATCTTGGAAAACAATAGTTTGCAAAAAATATCATTCTTTCCAAAACTTGTTACTTCTGTCGGCTGTAAGTCAACAGGTATGATAGCTGGAAAAATTTCATGTACTACAAAAATGTAGACCGTTGTATGCTCTATTAATCTTCAGTTAATCACTTTTTTCTAACTTCAACGGTTTTTGAGATAGGACCATTCTTAGCAAGGATGGTCTGAGGTTTCACTGTTTTGGGCTTCCCAATTCCGAAGGTAAACTTTTTATTCCACAGCGTGTAACTCATGAGCCGTAAGAGATATCAAAAAACGGTCAACTAACGACTTAGAGATTCTTAATTTTTACACATTTCCTTAGTTAACAACCTTTTTCATATCTCATCTGGCTCTAAAGTTATGGTCGCTCAAAGTTGGCCTTCCAAATTTTCCAGTACAAAATGGCTTGAATTTTCACGTGGTGTTCGTATAATTATGGACGGTACTGTATATATATCTTATCAAATTCTAAATTCTGACCACAAATCATGATTTTGACTCTAGTGCACCGCTAGACAGATTAAATTGCAAAAAATTCAAATCCATATTTTTTCGTTTATGGCAATGGTTTTTTACCAATTTTTTTCTCAGAGTCAAATAAAAAACACATCTAGTTCGTTACAAGTTTATTCAATAGAAAATGATCAAAAACTTTTATAACTACTGCATAGAATAGTAAAAACTA
Organism: Caenorhabditis brenneri; assembly: GCA_000143925.2. Classification (NCBI taxonomy): domain Eukaryota; kingdom Metazoa; phylum Nematoda; class Chromadorea; order Rhabditida; family Rhabditidae; genus Caenorhabditis; species Caenorhabditis brenneri. The sequence goes on from GL380056.1 coordinate 34,584, forward strand.
ATAGCATGGAATATAGAAAACAAAAGACCTGTGTGGCATATCAACCCGTGAAATTTCGTGACCCGACTTGCACATTTCCCACACTTTCACTGAAAATAATAAGTATTAGTAGGTGAAACTTCTAATGAAAAGCTTACCTCGATTCTTCTTGCATCTGACTCCGCCACTAAAGATCCGGCATGAGTCCAATGGATCCCCTCGGAGGAAACTTTTCGATAGGACGACGGTCTATCCATGACCAGAGGAAATGGAGAGAATGACGTTGATTGTCCTCTTGTCGCGATGGTGGTAGTAGCGATGAGTGTTTTTATGAAAAACCAGAAGGGTTTCTTTCTAAAAGTTCGAAAACTTACGCACTCAATATTGAGAAAATTAGGCGTTTTTGGTGTAAAGAATATTTCAGATTTAAAATAAGACACCATACATCACTTTTTCTATACTCCCGTTTTCTTATTTGCTAGAAGTTTGTGTAATCACTACTCATCGTCACCAACAAAAACAATATTTTTAGGGAGGTTCCAGTTTCACTCAAAACTTGTAAAAACTCAATTTCGAAGGCTTCAGTAAAATACCTACAGTTTTTTTTCCTGAGTTTTCACTTTAGCTTACAGCCGTTTTTAACACCTGAACTTCCTTTCTGTATCTAAAGTCCTCGTTTCATCAGGGAAAACAACTTGTATATATTTTGTCCAAAATCTAGGCATTCCGTCATTTTCTGAACTCTATTTGATAATCAAACTCCATAATATTCATCTTTCAATTCGAATTTGAAAATTCTTAACTCACCTTTTTCAACATTATATCTAGGTTGACAAATTGAATAACCAGCAGAAAAAATTAGAAATAATCAGATACAATACCTGTCAAAAGTCCCAAACACTATAGGAACAAATTGACACTACACCATAGAAGGAAAGTAATAAAAATGAAAGTGAAAGAAGAAGAAGCAGAAGGGAGGGCGGTGATGATAGATAAGCCGCATTAACACTACGTCATTGAGTGTGTGCTGTGTTTGAAAACTTCTCTTCGTTTTCTTTTCCTTTTTGCAAATTTCATATGAAAAGGAGATAACATATATAAAGATAAGCCGGGGAGATTAGTGAAGAAACTGGAAAACCACTTGAGATATCACGTAACACGTAAGGAATCCATCATCATCTATCTTTTTTTGTTTTTCCAAGCAGGTGCCGAGAATGTTTTCCGAGAAAAAAAAACAAAAAAAAACAGGGAAATTTAGATCAACACAAATTACTCAATGAGAGAGAGGAAATTCGTAAAAAAAAACGAAAAAATACGATCTTCAGCACTCACAAAACATCCGAAAGCGAGCAAAGTTGAAATCATGAACTCCGTTTCTTCTTTGTCTTGTTTTTTTCTACAGAAAATGAAATCGTACTCATCTAACTCCAACTTCTCTAAAAAACAGATTGAGTTATATTTATTTTGTTGGATTCCAAGCAGGCTGAGGACCCAAACCAGCAAAGGATCCTAAGCCAGCCAAGGACTTAGAACCAGCCAAGGATCCGGCACCAGCAAAGGGCACGAAACTAACTCAAAAAATTTAAAGAAACCCTTCAAAGATAGTAGCTCCAACAAAAAAATAGAACAATATTTGACAAAAAGTTCATTTTCTCAGCACATAAACACTTGAAGTTTCTTTTTCTTTGTTTCGTTGTTATCTTTGTTACGAGCTGCGTTTTTCGCTTTGTCTTCTTTTTCCTCTTCCTCTTTGTGGATGATTACCATACTTTGTAAAAACCCTTTGCCTTATACTGTTACCGCATCATTGGCGGAGCAGGGCAAACAATGTTCATAACATGTGTTTCATTCCTCATTTATGATTATCTGGGAATAATATGCATCGTTCAAATTGCCGGCCCAATTTTTCTTACCTCGTAACCTTTTTCAGTAACATCGAGTAGTACCAATAAACTTGTGTCGAGGGGAACTCGTATTTTTTTCCTCCATGTTCCGTTTATTTTGCACAAGCGCAGTGAAGACAATTACCTAGAAACAATTTGATAACTAGTGGATTTTCTCAGTGATAAAACTCACGTCTTCGGCGTGACGTATTGAGGCGATGAATGGAATGAGTTCTTTCTCGAGAGAGTCCAATCGTTTTTTATGGAAAAAGATTTCCAACCTGCGAAAATATTCCCTATTAGATATTTTTCATCGAAAAGTCTCACATACCGGCCTTTACGTATATTTCAATTGAATTCGTGGCACCCAGCTGTAATAGATCCATCTTTTCATAGTTTAGGGTTTTCGTGCCGTGCTTGTTCACAACTGAACTAATATTTTCGACTTTTTCGAAGAATGTATCTTATGACTTACAACGTTTTACTTTTATGGCACGACTCGGTTGTCCAAGCTCTGGCGAAGCCAAAAGAACAAAAAGAAATGGCCCTTCGTGTGAGGTTTGAGTTCGGCGAACGGCGTTTACTTGCCGGTTTTGGTGATGAAGTCTCTAAAAAAAATGATTTGGAAGGGTCCTCGTGAATGTTACGCAGTTTGGTCTTGTGAACTTTTGACAGAAGAAACTTCATTGCTTTTCTAATGCAACTTACTTTTTATACTTGTGAAACCGAAATGAATAACTAATTCGGAAAAAAAGGAAGAATGAATAAATAGATTATAAAATTAGAAATAATCAGAAGGTAACAGTGCCAAAAGTTTTATAAACCAAAGAAACAGTTGACACGACGAGGAAAAATAAATGAATGAAGAGAAAAGTGTAGCGGAAAATGAATGTGGAAAGGAGGACGAGATAATTTCATCGACAAGACGTAAAATCAGTGCTGATAATGATCGCTTGTATTTTTTCTCTAACCACTCTCATTTTTCTCATCAGTTTTATGAGTTGTTAGGGCGGCCATTCAATTGAGGAGAAGAGATGATGATGTTATCGGCGTTATCAGTCCTTTCCGACCGCATATTGTACAGATGTGAAAGGGGTAGGCCTAATTACAAGGTTGTTTGAATTTTCTGATGATTTCCGGAATTTCTGATGATTTCTGCCTTGAATTTGCCGAAATGTGAGACGATGTTTTTTATTCGACAGTCGAGAATGATTATCAGAAGTTATGCTCATTTTCTCTCATTTTTCTCATTTTAATCTTTCGCAAAAATCATTTGGATGAAAATAATTTTCATAATTTTCAACGGGGACAAAATGTTCAGGAATGATCAAATTTTACTAGAACCAAAACAAGAGAGTTGCGTTAGCCGAGAATATTATTATTAAACATCATTCTACATTTAAAATCGCACACTCATAATCCTCTCTTTATCTTACAGCCAGTGTACCCTTCCTCCCATTGTAATACTTCAAAAAGATTCAAAACTCACCTCTAGATGCATCAAAGCAAGGAGTACGATCAGGAAAACAAATTAGAAATGATCAGATTCAAGAATCGAAAATCGCGAACCCATAGAGGCAGATTAGCACTGCTTCAGAGAAAAAAAATAATAATGTAAATGAAAGTGGAAGAACGAAAAGAGAGGGGATGTGTTGGTTGATAAGCCGGATTAACTCCACATTGAGCCATTGCGTGTGTGCTCTGCTGATTTCCTCTTTTTGTTTCCATTCTCCTCATATTTTGGGTGAAAAAAGGAGTATGCTTCCATGAATAGCAACTCTGGGTGGATTAATGAAAAAGCTGAAAAGCAACTCAAGGAATCGCATGACACGAGAAGAATATATTTCATTGTCCCTTTCTTTAATGCTTTTCCAGGCAGCTGCCAGAGATGTTTGTCAAGAAAATCACAAAATTCATATAACAAGGGTTCAAGAAAAATGTTCGACTCTGGCGCAATCCCTAATTTCGAATCCATAATTTCCGTTTTAAAAGCCACTAATGGCGAATGTTCTTTGTTAACCTTTTTACAGAATAAAAAAATTAATCATCTGGAGTGTTACATGTTTATTCAAAAGAGAATTATCAAAAACCTATATAAATACTGCATGGAAAAGTGAAAACTAATAACTCATAATAAATTAAACAAAGAAGTGTGCAGCATTTCGACCCGTGTCATTTCCATACCCAAATAACAGATTTCTCACATTTTTACTGAAAATGATGAGTATTAGTGGAGGAAACTTCCATTGAAAAGCTTACCCTTTATTTGCATCTGACTCCGCCACATGCTAACTGCATTTGACTCCGAGGAAACTTTATGAGAGGATGATGGTCAATCCAACTCCACAAAAAGTGGAGAGAATTAGAGCTTGTTGAGCATTCTAAAAGTTTGAAAACTTTGGCATTCAATATTATGAAAATTGACTCTTTTGGTGTAAAGAAAAATTCAAATTCAAAAAAGACGCATTATGGTGTTCAAAACAATTTTTTTCTATACTTCCATTTCTTGGAATCACTACTCATCGTCATCAACATAATCAACAGCAGCCGTTTTATCACCTCAAGTTCCTTTCTGTCTCTAAAACCCTCGTTTTATCAGGAGAGCCAATTTTTCCATCGGAAATAAGTTTATACAAGTTTTTTTTTCCAAAATCTGGGCTTTCCGTCATTTTTTGAACTATACTCAATAACTTTCATAACTCACCTCTTTTTAACATTATATATAGGTTGACAAATTGAATAACCAGCAAAAAAATTAGAAATAATCAGATACAATACCTGTCAAAAGTCCCAAACACTATAGGAACAGATTGACACAACACCATAGAAGAAAAATATATAAATGAAAGTGAAAGGAGAAGAAGAAGAAGAAGGGAGGGGCGATGTTGAGAGATAAGCCGCATTACCACTACGTCATTAAGTGTGTGCTTTGTTTGCACACTGCTCTTCGTTTTCTTTTCCTTCTTAAGAATTGTGAAGGAGAAAGAGATTACATCTATATAGTTAAGCCTGGGGGATTAGTGAAGACACTGAAAAACAACTTGAAATATTTAATAACACGTGAGGAATCCATCATTGTCTATCTTTTTCTTTTTTGAGCAGATGCTGAGATTGTTTCCCGAGAAAATGAAAGAGGGGAAATTGAGATCAATACAAAGGGAAATCAAATCAAGGCAATTGCTAGAGATTGTAAAAAAAAGACAGAAAGCAATTGCTTGGAATGTGAAAGGATATATGTTGTTTTAGAAAATTTCCTGAGGCCTTGTTCTACTAATTTTTGATGGGTGTATTAGTTTTTCTTTCATCTTGGGACCTGTTGTGTTTCATAAAACACATGTCTTTTTCTTGATGTGGATTTTTTGGTTTTTCTTCGGGTTTTTTAACAGGTTTTTTTTCTTCGAGTTTTAAGACGGTGTTCTGTATGTCTGTTCATTTGTTTTATCTGGGTTATCTAGTTATTTGGGTATGTCAAAGTTATTTTCCATTTCGATTCATTCATTGCGATTATGCTGTGTTTTGAGATCTGGGTTAATTGATATGTCAAATGTTAAAATGTACATAACTAATTCATCGGGAGAAGAAGATGGACTTTTTTCGATTTCAGTAGTGATTTACAGCATGGTATGCGACATAAATATAAAATGGCTGCAGTAACAAAAAAGGGTATCAAGAGTTGAACGCATTGGCCTGTTTCGTAATTATGTGTGAAGATTCTGTAACTTTTCAATGTATATTCATATCAGAGTTATGAATGAGAAAAAGTAAGAACTTAGAACCGAAAAACCTTGTTATTAGAGGTAAAAACTACGGGAGACTTTTTTTAAGTGAAAGTGTGGAGTCAGTTTCATATATCAACGAGGCTTTATAAATTTTTCCATAAAATTCAGAACACAGTGCGAAAAAAATTTACTGATTCCTTAATTCCACGAATAAGCTGATCACGATAGGCAGTTGGGATTTTATCGTTTTGATACCTGATATTCAGTATTTCAAGTACCGTCGGAATGACAGAAAACTTTGTAGTTGTATGTGTAGAACCTCAAACTTGTGTAATCAAAACTTTATTTAAAATAAGAAAAAACGTGAACGAAACGGGGTTAAGCAAGTAGCAAAAGAAAAATGAGAAAGAATGAGAATGAGCGGCCGAAGGCGCGCTTATATAGAATGGGTGACTAATACCTAACAGAGACCAGGATACATGAGTACAATAGTAAGAATACATACAATACTAGGTACAAAGAAAGCAGAATTAGTATACATACATTTATATTAATATTGATAACAAAAGCATAAGTGCCCTTTATAATGAATATATATATTAATTTTTGGTTCACATAAGGTTACTTTTGACAAGTATTTTTTCTTGAGCCTGCAACTTTGGATTTTGATTGTTCACTTTATTGCAACTCACTTCCAACATGTCCAACATGAAGTGATCAACGCAAACATCTCCCGAATGTTTTGTTGCTGGGCAAGCGCTCAGAATTCGAAAATATGTGGAGTCACTCATTCTCTTATCTTCCATTTCATTTTCCTGTGAATCATTGAATAGATAAGTTCATTGTGATAAAAAATACCATTAAATACGTTTTGTACATCCGTGTAATTCCAGTTGCTCCTTGTTTTCTGGTTGTATTCTGGAGTTCGCTAATAGAACCATCACTCAACGTCCCTTTTTTTTACTCCAAACTTGTCACAACATTGCTGAAAAATTGATCCTAACTCAATAATTTCACAAAGATAACAAACCTCGTTATGAACTCCACAAAATTTTTAACTTTAATAGGATCATATCTTTCTCTTCTACCAGGAACTTTCACCATTTTTTTTGACATCTTTTTAGTGTGATAGTACATATGTTTAGAAAGTCCTGGTATGTACTGTTGAATATGACGCAGAGACAATAGTAGCAAAAAATTGGATATGAAGTCGTTCGGTTCTGCTCTCCGTTTGATAGTGAACCTTAGATAAATACTTCAACACACGAGATAGTTTTTGATCAGAATTAACGCCGAACATATTTTTTGCATCTTCTTCTATTGCCATACTTCCTAACTCTTCTGTGAAGATCCTATAACGTTCTTCGATGTATATTCATATCAGAGTTAAAAATGTAAGAACTTAGAACCGAAAAGCCATGTTATTAGAGGTAAAACCTCCGAGAGAATTTTTAAAAGTGAAAGTGTGGAGTCACTTTTTTATCTATCATCTAAATTTTTAAAAAGTTCTCTAAAAATTCAGAACTCACCTTTTCCAGTTGAATACATATTGAGAAATAGAATAACAGCAAAATATTGAAAATAATCAGATACAACATGCGTCAAACGTCTCAAACCCGTAGAGACAAATTGACACCACTCCACTGAAGAAAAAGAATAGAAATGAAAGGGATAGAATGAGAAGAAAGAGGCGGCCGACAACCCGCATTACTCATCAAAAAACTGTGTCACCGTTCACTTCCTCTTTGCGCCGCCGCCCTTTTCTATACAGAATCTAAATAGGATACGGAATTGGTTGCGGGAAGAGAAAGTTGTTTCATGTCAGAGAGAAGAAGGACTGATAAGAATGGTATTGATGTACGTTTCTCTTTTGATCTTTTTTCTTCGTTTCGTTTCCTCGCGCTTAGTTTCCAATGAAAATGAAGGACGTAAATCTGATTAGGAGTTGTTTTCGAAAAAACCACGAAAAATTTCTGGAAAATTGGATGAAAACTTTCATTTAAAAAACCCATTTTCATCTATGAACTGTTTGATTGAAGAATTATTTTTCCAATTCTTAACCTGAAAAAAAAACCAAAAGAATTTTCCTGAAAAATCACGCCCTCCAACAACTCCACCTCATTCCATGGATCTTCTAATCTCACTCATCAACTCATTTCTAAAGACAAAACCGTTGTCGTCATGTCTGACCCATCCCTCATCCAATTAAAATAGATGTTCCAAATGGTGAACACTTTCCAGTACACCCAAAAACAAATCAACTAGAATACATTCATATATAAGTTTTCATAGAGTAGATAACAAAAAAAAAAGTTTGAAAAGTTAAACAAAAAAAGTTAAATTCCTCGAATTCTGGTAGCTGGGTCATTCCTCCAGATTTCCACACCCAAGCTCTTTGCGCCGCCCCCCTTTTCTATTCAGAATCTAAATAGGATACGAAAATGGTTGCGGGAAGAGAAAGTTGTTTCATGTGAGAGAGAAAAAGTACTGATGAGATTGGTGTTGATATACGTTTCTCTTTCCATCTTTTATTTTTCGCTTCGTTTCCTCGCGTTTAGATTTTATTGAAAATTAAGAACAAAAGTCCAAATAGGAATTGTTCCGGATGAAATCAAGAGAAAGTTTCGGAAGATTGGATGGAAAAATTTCTCAAAAAACCCGTGTCCTATATGATTATCAATAAATTACAACTCTTTTTGAATAACCAGAACAAACCACATAGTCATCGAGATGAATTTAACGAGAATGATTGATCTCATTGATTGAATGCCATGACTCAAATGGCAAACAACTTACAATACTCCCAAGAAAGAATCAATCAAAAGACATTCATAAGTAAGTATTTACAGAACACACAAATCAATTGATTTAAATTGGAAAACATAAATAAAAATTATTCAACGCCTCTCTCCAGCTTCCACACCCAAGCAAGAGTAATAGCTTCTTCGGCACGTCCACTATCATCTTTGGAACTTCCATTCTATTCAAGCTTTTTTCTTCGGTTCGTTTCCTCGAGCTTAGTTTCCAATGAAAATAAGGACGCAAATCTGAATAGGAGTTGTTTTAGAAAAAACCATGAAAAATTTCTGGAAAATTGGATGGAACAATTCATCAGAATAACCCATTTTCCCTATGTTTATCGGAGATTTATAAATTTTTTTTGAATAATAAGAACAAAACACATTGTCGTTTATGTTGCCACCATTTTATTTTAAAAAATATAAAAATTCGAGAAATAATTAAATTTGTCTTGTGACCTCTGTTATATTTCGCCCTTGAACCATCCAATAATTCTATTATTCTTCACCAATCAGTGCTGTTCACGTGGAATATGAATTTTTTCTGGTTTTCTCTGAAACGTTTGGGTTTGAGACTATGTGTTATACCAAAATTGAAAAATGGAAATTTTTTAAAACTCACATTTTCAAGAAATGAATCCGAAATTTGTTTCCAAAGTGTGGATCCCGTGAGATCCTTGAGAGATTGCATTATCCGCACGGCTGTCTGTAAACAGCATGCCGCTACTGTTTAGTATCCGATCCATAATGAAGTGGTAGTAGACATTGAATTGCTTCATGAGAAATAATTAGAAAGTGAAATCCATTTGAGGTGTTGAATAATATGATAATAGTAATAATAAAAATATTAAATAGTTCGAAAAACTGAGTAAATGTGGTTTTAGCGTCCGAGTCCTTTTTTGAAGAATATATTCAAGACCACGGCAGGACCATCATAAAATATGTAGAAATGTTGGGTTACATATTCGATGTTTATTGAGTATTGAACTGCATTACTAATAAGGCAACTGCCTTTTTCAGGCAGGTTAAATCATACGTTGCATTAGCACAAATCGTTTTCAAGATATTACAAATAATCAGGGATAATTCGTGCCAATAGTTCCAAATCCATAGAAACACATTGACACTACTAGTGGAGAGAAAGTGATTCAAATGAAGAAAAATGATAAGAAAAAAAGAGATAAGAAAGGAAGGGGGGAGGCGTTGTCAGTGCGTGTCTTCTCGTGACACTCCGCGGGCAGGAAAAAAAAACAAAATTTCGCCTGCTTGTTTCTGTCGAGCATCCCACTCTCCACAATTCTCGGAGGGCTTAGAACAAAAACAGTGTTAGAGAAGAAAATATTTTCTCCAGTTTACATAGGTTCAAAGCAGATTTCGAGAAGGTTGAAAGAAAAGTTGTTTGGAGAAAAGTTTCAAAATTCTATGTTAACAAAAAATGTTTCCATACCATATCCCAGCGTGTTTCTCTAAACCACTGCTGAGAACTTATTTTTTTTTTGAAAATTAAAAGGGTCATAAAAATAGTGACAAGTTTATTGAAGAAAGAAAAAGGAATTTCAAAAATTGATTTAATAAAATTGATTTCGCCCATGATCTTGAAAATTTCAAAATATTTTTTCGGTTCTATTAAAGAAAACTTGTATGACTATCTGCTTCAAAGGTTTTGGCGGGAATGTTGTGAAATATAGCGGATTTTGTGGGCAGAAGTACGGAGGCATTGTCTGCTAACAAAACGATTTTTGAAAAAAAACGCTATCTGACCGAAATACAGATACTAAAATGCTAAAATTTGTTCTATTTTTCATTTGAGTAAACTCTAAAGAAACATCCAAAATACAGATCATGCAACTTTTTGAGTACCTAAAATAATGGTGAAGGTCATGCTTCATAGTATCATATGTGCTCACTACCGAAAGTCCTAAAATTTTTCTCGAGTAATAATCCTAAAAAGTTCGAAATCACTTTGTCGAAAATCGAATCCAAGATTAGTTTTTTGGTTCAGTCAAAATAAACAGAGTTCGAAAAATTATCAGAAACGATCGGGAAGAGTTCGTGCCAATAGTTCCAAATTCATAGAAACACTATGACCCTACTAGTAGATAGAAAAATTATATGAATCGAGAGAAATATGCAAGCTTCATAAAAAAGAAGTGGGAGATGAGAATGGGTAGCGTGTGTCTCTCCGTCTTTTTCGGCTGGCAGCAAGAAACAAAATTTCACCTGCCTGTTTATGCTATTTGTGACTAGTTTCCTCTCGTTTATCTTTCTTCTAAATTTCTTGGAGTGATCAGATAAAAGTGGTGCTTGAGAAAAAGAAACTGACTACATTTTTCAGAGATGTGGGAAAGGTTTTCAGAATGTTGAAAGGAAAAAAATGATTTACAAATTTTGTTACTCTTGAAATAGCGTAGAAGGCGTATTTGACACAATTCAAGGTGCTCTTTCGGACAACTACTCAGAACACAATTTTTGCAAAAGAAAACGTCGAAAACAAGTTCAACGAGATAGTCTTTTATTGAATGAAAAAGGAATTAATAAAAAAAAATAAAAGATGAGTCCGTTTGCATACCATGGTTAGTCTTCTAGATGGCATTGAAATATTATGATCTTCAAGGATCAGAACCTTTCCTTGGCTGTCCTCTTCAAAACATAAAGCTTGAGTAGCTCTGGACATATTGCTCCTCCTAGAACAATTGGGTTTTGATGATTTTCAAATAGGACTGTGACAGAAAACTCACCATGCCTGCATTTTTTGAAAGTTGAGAATGTATATGAATATGATTAGATGAATACAGAATAAAACATATAGTCAGCAAAAAATCAAAAACAATCATAAAGAATTCACGTCAATAGTTCCAAACCCATAGAAACACTTCGACACTACTAGTAAAAATAAAAATAGAATAATGAGGAGAAATGTGCATGCTGCCTGAGAAGAAGGGGGAGGAGAGTGAGGGTATCCATGGGTACGGCTTCTTCTCATTTTGACATGTCTGAATCTCTTCTTTGCTTCTGAATCACAAGATAATGTTGGATATAATTTTTTGAAATCCGTAGAGAGAGAAAGAAAAATGAAGTGAGACGAAAATGTTTATTGAAAATGTCAGGATTCTTGAAACACGCGAGCCACCGAAAAAAGATTTTGATGTCATATTTTAGCAGCATATTGGAAATACTATATCTAGGTTTTCTCTGAAGCTATCAAAAATTTGTCAACTAAAGAAATGTTGATCCAATCCTTTCAAACATTTTACTAGTTGACTTTGTTTTGATAGCTTTAAAGACAATTGAGATATGATGCGTTAACAATACAGTACTTGGTGTGGCTGAATCACTGAATTTACGGTAATTGAAGATCAATTGAAAAAATTTAGGGAACTAAAAAATAAATTTACAAAAAAGTGAATTTCAATATCTTCATTCGATTTTATGAAGTGATACATTTACATCTACTATAGTTTTTTTGTGTTTTGTTTCCCACAAAATCAGCCTCTGTTGTTGTTTCTTATGTCCGTATTTCTTTTTGTTCGAAGTTTATAGAGTCATAATTGTTTTTTTAGTTTTTTCTTTTTCCCAGTAACCTCTTCCCTTTCTTTCTTCACAGCATTTTTTTATGATCACCACATCTTTCCCTTTTCTCGTGTTGTTCACCTTTTTGCAAGGGGAAGAGAAAGGTGAACTCAGATGAAGAAAAGAGCATATGTTCGATATTCAAAGTAGTATATCTCGGTTGTCTTCGAAGCTATCAAAAATAGTTCAACTGAAGAAATGTTGAACAAAACATTCTAAACAATTCACTAGTTGACATGGTTTCGATAGCTTTTAAGACAATCGAGATATGCTGCGTTAACTATACAGTAGTCGGTGTGCCTGTACCACATGTATTACGGTAATTGAAGATCAATCAAAAATTGTGAGGAGCTTGAAAAAATACTTGTGAAAAATTCATGAGATTATTCGAGCCGAATCTGAGAAATTCAACATGAAATTGTGAATTCAAACTTTTTTGTACTTTTTTCATTCCAAAATCAATCTCTGTTGTTTTTTCTCATAGCCATGTTTCTATTCTTTGTTCGAAACTTCAGAGGTTGATATTGTTTTTAGATCACTTCATTTTCCCGGGTAACCTCTTCTCTTACTTTCTTCACATTATTTCTTATCGGTATCCTATCTTTTCTTTTTTCCCCTTTCTTGTGTTGTTCGCCTCTCTCTTTTTTTCGTATGTAGTTTGCCCTCTTTGCAAGTGGGAGAAAGAGGGGGACACGTGGATCACATGAAGAAAGGAGCGGTCCGCAATTGCCTTTGCGCGTCATGGTACTGCCAATGCACGTAACCATACGCCATAAATTTTCATCCCACTTTCAGATATTTCCAGTTTCCAGCCACGATTAATAAGAAATAAAGCCGATTATAGGTAAGACAGTAAAATAAAGAACCTCCAAATTGAATGTTTTGCAGACAAACTTGAGAATTGACGCCAAGAAAGCCGATTGGAAAATTGACTATCGAAGAATACAAAATCGCGACGACTTATTCTATTTCGATGTTTTCTCATGTTGTTTTCTGGTCGGGACCACAAGACAGCTGTCAAGAACGATTCAAGACGTGCGGAAGTCAAGAAATGTGAAAAAATTGAGTCTGTTGAAGATGGTGACTTCGCTTTAAAGATGCTTGCAAAAAGCGAGCAAATCTACTGCTGGATGCACGATTCATAAGGTATCAATTGCCTACAAGCTCCTTTTCGACCTAATCATGGTTAATTTAAGGTGGATTACGCTTTTTGGCGGCGAAAACGACAAAATTGGGTTATTGGGCAGCTCGGCGACGTCGGCTACATAGATTCAGAGATTTTTGCGAAAAGCGAGTGATTTTTCGCTCATGAACATTCCGGATGAACTAGCTTTAAAAAAACGAAAATTCTTCAAGAAGATCCGATTTTCGTAGACGAGATTGCTCAAATGGAAAAGGTACTCAATGTCATTTGGCCAGTACAATGTGAGGAACGACAAAAGGCTATTGGTGAGCATTTCTGAATATGTATTCTGATTCCAGCGTTTTTTTTTTCAGATTTCTCGTGGCAATGTGACTTTCTCGGCGTGATTTTCTTTTTTTGCCTCTCTTCGTGATGACCCCACCTGCGCGCGTTGCCGATCGATTTTCCAAGATGACGTGAAGAGTACGGAGGAGCTGACACACACGAGTAATAAGGAAAGGGCAACAGTTATGGAGTATTAGGATGGTTCGAAGTTTGAAGTTGCGAACTGTTGCCGCATACTGGTGCTGAGAAATGCTGCTGGACAAATTGAGTGTTTAAAAATGAAGTTCATTTTTGTTCATTAATTGTACAACGACAATTCATTCTTGAATGTATTATTCTGTTCACTTTGTAACAAACATGCCCTATCAAAACTCTTTTCTCAGGACTCCCGTCAGGAGAGAAAAAGAAAACAAGTTGATTCAAAAAAAAAAAAATTTCCTCTGAATATATGAGTTCACTCAACCCATAATTATAAGAGTTCTATCGCTCATGGCGGATTTTCCAGTCATTAAGCCTCAGTATCATCTATCCGATAGTATAAAGATCTCCCAAGCATTTTTGCTCATAATCCCCCTTTGAAAACAGTTCTGATTAAGTACCATCAGTTCTAGCAGAAGTTCGTTTTCATATATCGTAGTTTGTAGCTGTTAGTACATTCACTGTATTTGGAAGTCTGTAGCAGTTCTCGTCTGAAACTGTATTTCTGCGGTCTGTTTTTTTGTCCGTAACAAAGTCTAAACTGATGGTTTTATCGAGAAAAGATACTGTGAGTATTACATTTCATATTTCAAGTTACACCCTTCTTCCAGTCTTATAAGGTTATTGCCATGAATAGGTAGACGACCGCCTGAGGAATGAGAAGGCGATGAGAATGAATCAGAAAATAGCTCAGAAGGGCAAAGTGACGTAGGGTGAAGGAAGAATGAGAGTTGAGTGGACAGGTGAAGATATAATTGGATTTTCTTCCCAGAGGATCGCCCTGCAGGAATGTTCTGGAGAACGGTATCGACTACCCCGTAAGGATTAGGGGAAGTCAATGCGCCATCCTCAACGTCGTCATCGTCATTCGGAATTCATTATTCTCTTCTCCCAACCATCTACCTCGTCTTCTCGTTTCATTCTCTTTTTGTCCCTCCTGCTCTTCCATTCCTTGTTCCCCCAAGTACTAATTGGTATCTATTTTCAGAAATAACATCAGTTGCATTCTTACCCAACCCTTCCCCATTAACAATGTCAACTCTAGTGAAACTGAAATTCCTGAAGAAGAGAAAAATCAAACATTTACTATTTCTGTTGGTGGTTTGGAATTGAAATCTTTGTGAGCTTTATTTGGTTTTTTATAGTAAGCAAATAAGTTCCATTTAATATTTGATATCTCGTATTTTCAGAGTTGTTTCCGATGAGTTCATAACATATACAAATGGAGAACTTCGAAAAAGCGTCAAACCAGGAATCGAATATCTCACCCAACTGTTTAGCTGTCCACTTCCAAGAATTCATATTTTCTCGGATGGAATGAAAAAACCAATACTCTCTTCATTATTTGGCTTTGGTGATTATTACGATGGCATATTCATTCATGGTGAAGAAGAAATAGAAAACGAAGAACTGTATAGTATTTTTGACAAATACACATTTAAAGAAATTGTTATCGGAATTCCTTTGAAAAAAGATTTTTCATCCGACGTCACATTATGGAAACATCCAAACGAAATGCTCATTTGTAATGCTCATTGGGTAACCGGTTGGATGTTATCCGGTCTTAAATGTAGCTTTATATCGCTCTTTGGATGCGGACAATTGAAAGCAATCGACTGCCGATTGTTTGTGGACCGCTGGATGAATTCAAGTGACATCGACTTCCATTTTTTGGAACTCCGTTGGAGATCTGATTATCCAGAAGAACTGAATTATGATTACTTCGGTGGCCTGGAACTGCAAGAATTCGATCCTAAATCAAGAAGCTATGCTTATTGGTAAGAATGATTTTCCTAATGCTTACTTGAATGTTTTATTTCAGTCATGCCAAAGGTTATGCTATGGATGTTTCGATTGGTCGCGATTTCAAGAGAAAGGATGGCCTTCTTGCCACAATTAGACTCGTTAATAAATGTTTTATCTTTTGTGTTTGGCACGAAAGATTTCCAAATTTAGAGGGCAGGGAAGTTCACAAATATTACTGATTGAAACCCATAAATCACCTGGAGATGACATGCCTACTTGGTGATTGTTCTGAAGCTTTTTTCCACTTTTTTAAAATCCTCTTTTCTTCTTTTAATTGCATTCTTCTGTTGCACCTAATCTTTATTGTACCAATCTAATGTTCTGCAAAGTTGTTAAAGTTGTTCCTGAAATAATAATAAATGCACTCGAGTATAGCTGGTGAGTTTGCTTGGAAACCGTCAGTGAAAAAACGAAACGAGTGACACCCATCGAGGTCGATTCTGACATATGAAAAGACTCATTGAAATTGACCGTTCCAAGGAAAGTCCTTTCTTAGATTCATTCATTCGTTACTTCGAAACTACACAATCCGTTGTCCAAATCTGAAATGTATGAAACTTCCCCTCTCGTTTCTACCGCTTTTTTTTGTTTTTCCATCCCGATTTATTTTTTTTCTTGGTTGCAATTAAAATAAACAACGTATGATGTTGATAATTCGGATTGTTTGATCTTGTGGAACATTACAGGTTTCTTCCGATGATCATCAAGCTGGAAGATCAGAAAAACCTGACAAGCACTTGTGACACACTTCGCCACTCTTCGATTTCTCAAGATTAAAATAACACTCGAGATGTTATAATTACAAGCCTCTGTATGATATTCTACTTCCAGACTCTCTGCTAAATGTGACCTTCGATTGCAGAAATTGGGACAATTCATATTATAATATATTATGCTATCAAAACAATTTGACTTGGGTTTTTGGAACAATTCTTTATCCGTTGTCTCCCTCTTTTCTTATTTTTGCTTCGACCTCCTTGGGTCATCTACATCTCATCTTCCCTCCTTTTTTATGTCGTAGGCCTCTTTTTGCCAGTAGGAAGAAGAGGTGGACACGTGATTCACAAAAGGGAAGGAACGGTCCGCAATTGCCTTTGCGCGTCTTGGTACTGCCAATGCACCCAACCATACGACACTAAATTTTTATCCCACTTTCAGACATTTCAAGCTACAAACCATAGTTCAAGAAGATAAACTGCGATTATTGGTAAGAGAAAAAATTTAGAATCTCAAAAATATAAGTTTTTCAGGCAAAATTGTAAATTGGCGCCAAAAAAAACGTCGGTCGAAGAATTGACTCCAAAAAATACGGAATCGAGAGGGAAGAAGCTGTCGGCGACGATTTTCTGGGAAAACTATATGATTGGAACCACAAGTAAGCTGTTCAGAACAATGTAAGCCAATCGGACGTCGGGAAATGCAGAAAATTGAATTCATCGACGTCGACAAGGAAGATTTCAAGATTTTTTCAAAGTCGAGTGGAACTACTGCGAAAAACACAATTTATAAGGTATCGAACGTTCATGAGTTCATTTTTCACCTAACTGTGGCTTATTTCAGGTTAGACTTGCTGTTTGCAGCCGAATTTGATGACACCGGTGAATTTGTCCTGAATGATCGAAAACCTTGCTATTGGATTGAAAACCTGAGCAATAAACAGAATGTATCCATCAAATCCATAATGGTATCTTCTATATGGATGTTCCGGAGAAAAGAGGCAGATCGTAACGAGATTTTCTCAGAAACGACAATTTTTTCATCGAATTTGCCAGTATGGACAGGCGATGTTACTGCACTTGCTCAGTTGGACAGCACACTAACTGACTTGGCAGACTGATTCATTGGTTAGTGTTCCTAAGTGTGATCTTCAATCACAGCGTTCTTCTTTCAGCATTTTTGTGACGATTTCTCTTACCCGTCGTCATTCTCTTCCTCAGTCTCGCTTCGCGATGACCCCGACGTGCGCGCGCGGCCGATCGATTTCTCAAAACAGTGTGGAGTGATGACGACACACAAAACAAAAGGAAGGCACAACGGATCAGAAGAATTGGGATGGTTTGATTTTCGAGAAGCACACTGATATGAAAATATTCTGTCATGAAGCCAAAAGAGCCAGTGGAAAACTTGAGTGATGAAGAATGGAGTTGGGAGCGAATATTGTTGTCGTCGTCGGAGTTTTTTTTTAAATTTATATTCCTGATAAACCCTTAAGTTGAGCGTCACAAACGATATGAAGTCGGAAAGCGGCAAATTCAAAGAAATAATAGCAACGAGATGTATGATGAAGACAAATATAGATTTGTCATGAAGGAATAATACACGACGGTTCTCTCAAAGAATTATTTGATCGGGACGTGGCAACCATCGCCAGTTTCAATGCTAGTGGAAATATGGTTTCGTGGAGATGAGGATACACTGTGGCTGGATTCACACTTTGCGAGGTATATTAAATTTACAATAAGGCTCAACACCTAAACATTTTGTTTTTTCAGGTGGTCTCCGTTGTTCACAGCTGACATCGCTAGAGTTACTGGAATCACACGAACTAGCTGAAAACGACCTCTTCTCAACTTTGACATTGGGAAACAAACGAAAACTGTTGGGAAACATCGAAGTTTTCATAACTGAGGGTGATTACAAAGAAGTATTATGATGAACATGTGGTTATTCATGATTATCCAACATCCGCCGACTAATTCCTTAATGGATATAGAAGCACGCTAGTAAGTTTGAAAAAATGCCGCTGCTTGTCAGATTCGTAAAGAATAAGGTGTTCAACGGAATTGTGTGTGACTGTCACTCAATGACATTTTTTTCAGAAGAAGGCTAGAGCAATCATGTTATGCCATGGAGCTCAACGTAACAAAGCACAGTATCAGCGAACATTTGTGAAATGCGGAGAACAAAACAACTGGACCGCAATGTGCACGCACTCGATATTACCGAGTTTTGTTCTTGCCACGTTGTACATTGGAAGACAGTCGGAACACAAACGTTATATTATTGCTAGGTGAGTATTTCTAAATTTTTCAATCTGTTTCAAAATAGGCATCCGCCTGTAATACAAAAGCGTGTTCGTATATCTTAACATCTTAATATCTTAAATTTTCGCCCTAGCAGTGATACACGCGCATTTAGTTTTGAGAAATATTCAAATCTGACTCCTCTTGTCGGTATAAGCAAGACATCACTAGGCAGTTTCATAATCATTTCGAAAACTGAAAAAATCGAACCGTTTCAAATTACAGATCACCACACACTTCCGTTCGACATCACTGATTCTGTCTTCTTCCTTCGCAGTAACGCCTGTTCCACGTTTGGCGCGACAGATCATCATTGCTGACACCAGATATACAACATAAGCTTGCTTTGGATATGGAAAAGAATTAATCAAAACATCTTCACGTGTTGCCTTAGGAGAAATGCAACCTATCATTTCCAACTAGTCCGAGAGCATCCAGATGGAATGTGAATTGTTGAAAAAACAAGTATCGCTGCCAAAATCACTATCCTTGAGGTAGTTTACGATGATGAACACCTTTCTCACTGAACTTTATTTTCCAGGTACGTTTAGCGAATGGTATCTGAAATTGGGAGACAGTTTATGGACAGACTAGTCGGCAACATATGCCGTTTGACGTCAACACTGTAAAATGAAGCAAAGACAAATGAAGCCTTTTCATCTTCATGACGCCTATGATCTATTCTGTCCAACAATTGCAATGAAGCTGTTGATTTCTATGGTTTTTTCATTTTGGTGATGAAGAAGAGAAATCTCAGCTAAAGTATGGTTTGACGAGGTATGTTTCGACAAGCCATGCGTTTTCGTTCTAACAAAAATATGTTTCAGGTCAGAATTGATGTTCCCAAACCACTCTGCCAACCGAAACCATGGAGAAACAAACCCAAGTTCAAACTTGATCTTGTGACAAATATATCGAGGCAAAACGAAACTTTTAATCGAATGGTCAGTGAGTTTATATCCTCATGTAAATTTGAACTATATTTTTTTCAGCTTTTCTTCGCATACATGCTCAAACTCAGAGTTTCTGTTCTGTTATCAGTGGTGTACGACCGGATTTGGGCAGTGCTGCGACATTATACTCTCCATTTTGCGGTCAGTTTGCTAAGTGACTTCCGATACTCTCCGCTGAACTTGTTTTCAGATTCGAAGTAATTGCAAAAAACAAGAAAGAAGAAGGTTAATGATTCCTAGTAGCCAAGTTGGGCGCGCTTTCCTTTTTCTCTACAGCTTCAATTTTTCCCGACTACGGGGAGTTGCCCCAATTTTTGAATGCCATGGAAATCAGAAATACTGGATTTTTCAAAAAACTACTAATTTATTGAGTGGAATTATAAATTTACAAAAAATTTCCTTAGACATTTCCATTCTTTTCGTCCACTTGATCTTTCAGACGGCTGTAGGAATGAGTGATGCTCTTGCAGTGCTTTGTGTTCTGCAATAGCATTTCTTCCGTCCGAGAATGTTAACGAAGCTTGCAAAACTTACTTTTTAGAAATTTTTACAAAAAAGAGGATCCATAATAAAATATTAGAAATAATCAAGTTGAAAATGTGCCAATAGTCCCATAACCAGTGGAACACAGTTGGCACACGGAGGGAAGTAATGGAGCTTAAGATCACGGAGAGCAAAAGAAAAGGGTCTGCATTTGCGCGTCCCGGTACTTCCAATGTGCCTTATCCAACGACACTCAATTGCCTCTCTCACTTTCAGTCATTTTTGGCTTTAATCCACAAATCATGAAGACAAACTACGATTATTAGTAAGCGAAAATAATCAAGAAGCTCTAAAACACATGTTTTGCAGGCATAATCATGAAGGAACGTCAAAAACGTCGCTTGGAAACTTTAATCCTAAAAATATGAGATCGGGAAAGACACAACATGTGGTGATGATGTTATTCTTGGATCAGGACTACAAGTCAGCTGTCGAGAACAATTGAAGACCACTGGAAGTGCCGAATCCTTGAAAATTGAGTTCATCGAAGTCATCGACGTGGTTCGCGAGATGTATGTGAATACGAGTGAAACTACTGTTGGAAACTGAATTCAAGAGGTACGTAACGTTGACATTCTCATTCTCTGACTAAATGTGGTTCATTTCAGGTCCAACTCGCTGTTTGTGGCAAAATTCGATGCAACTTTGACGCTCTCCCGAGTCAACAAAAACCTGAATTTTAAATGGAAAACCTGGACGGTGAGCTGAATGAATTCATCAATACCATGGTTTCACCGGACATATGGATATTCCGAATAAGATAACCCGATAGATACAAAAATTTCCACAAAGTGAAGCAAACACAAATGAATGCGTCTCACATTTTCATGGCGGCTATGATCTCTTCTGCCCAACAAATGCAATAAATTTGAAGATTCATATGGTTCATTTATTTTGGTGATGAAGAAGAAAAAATTCAGCTGAAGTATGGTTCGATTAGGTATGTTCCTACAAGCAATGCGTTTTTGTTCTAACCATTATATGTTACAGGTCAGGATTGATGTTCACGAACCATTCTGACAACCGAATTCAGGAAGAAACTGACCAAATTTGAAACTTTGTTATTCATCTGATAATCGGGAACTGGAGTGAAACGCCGAGCGGAAGATTTGTTCCGATGGTCAGTGAATACTTATCTTTAGGAGTGTACAAACTATATCATATTCAGCTTTTCTCCGCCTTCATGTCTAAACTCAGATTTTCTGTTTTGTTATCAGTGGTGTACAATTCGATTCGTGCAGTGATGCGACATTATACTCTCCATTTTGCGGTCAGTTTGATGATTAACTTTCGATACTCTCCGCCGAATTTGTTTTCAGACTCAAACTCATTGCAAAAAATCAGGAAGAAAAGAAGTGAATGATGCCTAGTAGCCAAGTCAGATGCGCTTTCCTTTTCGCCCACGGCTCCAATGTTTTTTCAACTACGAGAAGTTGCCCCGATTTTCGAATGTCATGGAAGTCAAAACACTGGATTTCTCAAAAAACTACTAATTTATTGAGTGAAATTATAAAATTTGCAAAAAAATTTCCTTAGACATTTCCAATGGAGATGGACGATGATGAAGAGCGTCTGATTGGAGATCTAGTATAAGACGGACCAGTGTGGGGGGTTCGGTCTCAGCGCCAATCTCCTGGAAAATAAATATATGTTTTCGGGGAAAAAAGCTCAAACTTACCGGGATGCTCAATTCTTGGGTGTTTATGTCCACCGTTTCCCCTGTACGATTGCTGCTCCGACCGATGATGGTCGTACTCCTGGCGTCCATACATGTTTGGTGCACTGGCTCGATATGAATCTGTAAAAAAACTTTGTCAGCTATTCGAACTAGGGAACCCAAATACGAAAAAGCTAGACCACCCATGAAAAAAACTTGGGTCTACACAAGGAACGCAGAGATTAGAGCGGACAGAGAGGAGGGGCAGTGAAAAGAATGCGTAAGGAAATCTTGGGTTCACACGTTGCTGGTCGGAGAAGCTAGTGGTCGAATGGGCGGAGACTCATGCGGCATGCCAATCGATTTGCAATAACTTACTTGACGAATTTCTTGAAGAGCCTCTGTCCCTCGGTGAGCCTTGAAAAGCATTGGTGGAGCTGTCTTGTTCCCTAACGGTGGCTAGCAAACCTCCCAAGGTTGCTGATGCTGCTTCGGGCGAAGACGATCTTGGAGCTTGACGGTGTGAAGGACCACCTGAAAGAACAAAATGACGTTTTGTGAGCACGAAAAAGCTCGAATATACCTGATTGTCCAGAATTTCGGCTTTTCTGACCCTGAGGGTGATAGTCAGGTCTGGGCGGAAAGCGTTCCGGCATTTGTATTTTTCGAAGTTGTAGTCTGTGGTTAATTCTGAAATTATATGGTTTAGGAGGTTTCTGACTTTGAAAAACTTGCTCGTCAGCCTCTTCTTCGTCTTCACGGTCGCTGGCATTTTTCTGTCCTCCCGATTCCACCATCATTCTTTCTGCAAAACATCCAATGTTTATATTTCAAAATCTGGTCATAAGCTTACCTCTATTTTCTTGCGAACGAGTCGTCTCTTCTCTCTTTCTACATCTTTCTCAGCGTCTTTCATGGTGCTCACCATCTTGGCCTCCTTCTTCCGGAAGAAATCTGAAAGCAAGCGGCGTGTTTTTCTTGATTTTTCTTTGCTTACCCTATATGACTTCTTCTCGCTTTTACGATGGTAATGGCGAATATCCTCATTGAGGCCAGAATTGTCTTAGCGTGTCTGCAATACCATCTATTGCGTTCAAGAATATCAACGTAAATTGCTTAACTCACTTTTGGGAAAAGTTTTATACAAAAAGGAGTATCCATAGCAAAATATTAGAAATAATCAAGTTTGTGCCAATAGTCCCATATTACCAGAGGGACACAGTTGACACACCGAAGAAAAAAAAATGAAGATCTTGGTAGTCTACGACCTATATTCATCTTGCTGAAGATGGGCGGAGCCTGCCAAATCGGTTGGGGAAAGAGGGCGTGGCCAAACTACACGAACGCTCCTGGCGCAATAAAAGGATTAGGATAGAGAACGTTGTACTGACGTAAGTTGACCTGATTGCGTGATGATTGCGTGGTGATTGCGTCATGGGTGATGGGGAATAGGTGATGTGGGAAAAGCAACTGGTTTGTAGACCTTGTTTAAGGTGATCCACCAGAAGCGAAGATGACTTTGTGGATTTTAAGGTTCGGGCCGTTTAGCATCTCGACCATGTATAGAAAAAAAAAAGACCGACAAAGAAACGAGCTGATTGAGAATGTTTTAGAAGGAAACAGATTTTTATCTTTTTTGTCAAATAGGGACAGCTTTTTGTAAAAGTTTATTAATTGAAATATTTATCTGTACACTACCAAGTTTTGTATGGAGGCAGAATTTTTTCTTATCTTTTCTCCCCGATCCAAACTGAAATATTCGAACTTTTCCTGGGAGTTCTGGAAAAAAACATGTAATTGGTTTTTCGAGAGAATAGAACTGATCGTAAAATCGTTTCCATACAAAAATCGGTGATGTAAAGATACACATTTTCTCTGAAAAACATTATTTTTAGGAAATCATCTCGATTTGACAAAAACGGCTGAAGAAAAGAAATTTCAGACAAAGTAAGCTACAGTTCTATGTAAAACTACAGTAATCCTAACGTACCTGAAAAGCCCACAAATTCGCAGAACTTTTTAAGTGGTGTTCGTTCAGTGGTATTAAAGGCTTTGTTTTTAGGAATGTTTATTCAATATGAAAATAATATATAAAACGGTAAATAATTGGAAGGAAATATTCGGCGGGGCGTGTGGATGGCAGCAGTCAAGAATGATGTTAAAAAGGAATGACAATTTGTTAGAATGGGATGTTATTATACTCAAAATGACATAGTGATCTTAGGAAGACTAATTTGTACTAACAAGTAGTGTTAACAGTTTTGTTGCCAAAAACAAATATTCTTCGCTGAATTCCTTATCTCCGACGTCTCAGATCAAACCATTTCTCTCTCCAAACTTACGTCTCAACGGACACCCGGACAGTTCCACGGAACGGCGAGACCTCCTCGCGATGAACAATATCCAGAAGGGGCACGCTTGCATATTTCGAGAAATCGACAAGGACTAATAGTATCAGCCCCGGCGCCTAAGTGCGGGTTCGACTGTTGACCCTTCGTCTGAGGGGTGTGGTTTCACAAACCGTTCGTCTTTCTCGGCCGAAGGCCGAAAATTTTTTCCATAAGGGGGGACCCTATTGTAATTTTTCTGAACTTTTTAGTCAGATTGCTGCTGATGAAATGTGATAGCAAACAAAGGATTTCAACAATACTATTATGTTTATGCGTTCTTAACCAAGTAGTATAAGCATAAACTAATAAATAAGACACCTAACAGGCTGAAATGGGAAATTAAAAAAAAGATAAAATAATTTTACATCCAGGGGAATTGAACCTACTACCTTGAAATTGATAGACAAGACTAGATCCACTGAGCTAAATCGCCGAGATTTTACATTTGTTCGAAAGTTAATGAGAAGAGAGAGAGAGAGAGTGCTGTAACCGCGCTCAAGTATGAGGAGGTACTACATAACTACGAATATTGATTTCAAGAAAAGTTTTTCCCAGTATTCAGATAGATTTATGAATGATAATATCCTACAAAAGCGAATATTTCCAATATCAGATAGAAATGTTTTAGTATATCAGAGTTATAGTGCAAAATAGGTCTAACACTGGAATTAAAACTGTGATGCGTAAGACCTAGATGTCGAGACGAACCCTTGGTGAATTCCTCTCACTGGGTGGATAATTTTGGTAAAAAAAAGATCCTATAAACTTCAAAAATGACAGAGTTATGCTGGAAAAACCGATTTTGGTGCAAAATAGGCCTTATTCTAGATTTAACGATGTGATACGTAAGACATAGATGACGAGACAAACCCTCACCGTATTTGTCTCACCGAGAGAAGCATTTTGAAAAAAAAAAGTTCGAGAAAAGGTCAAAATTGAGCTCAGAAAGACCAAATCTTGAAATTTTACTGTTGAAGCTGCAGAAAACAGCTTGAGCAGTAAATTTTCAATATTTGGTCTTTCTGAGCTCAATTTTAATCTTTTCTCGATCTTTTTTTTTTCAAAATGCTTCTCTCGGTGAGACAAATACGGTGAGGGTTCGTCTCGTCATCTATGTCTTACGTATCACATCGTTAAATCTAGAATAAGGCCTATTTTGCACCAAAATCGGTTTTTCCAGCATAACTCTGTCATTTTTGAAGTTTATAGGATCTTTTTTTTACCAAAATGATCCACCCAGTGAGAGGAATTCACCAAGGGTTTGTCTCGACATCTAGGTCTTACGCATCACATTTTTAGTTCCAGTATAAGACCTATTTTGCACTATAATTGTTTTGTACTATAGCATTTGAATCTGATATTGGGAATATTTGCTTGTGTAGGATAGTATCATTCATAAATCTAATTGAAACTGGAAAAAACTTTTCTTAAAGTCGATATTCATAGTCATGCAATTCATAGTCATACCTCCTCATTCTGTCCGCGCGGCCACGGCATTATCTTTCTTATCACTAACTTTCAAACCAATGTAAAGTCTCGGCGGTTTAGCTCAGTGGTTCTGGTCTTGTCTATCAATATCAAGGTAGTGGGTTCAATTCCCCTGGATGTAAAATTATTTTATCTTTTTCTTATTTCACATTTCAGTTTGTTAGGTGTCTCATTTATTAGTTTATGCTTATATTACTTCGTTAAGAACGCTTAAACATAGTAATATCATTGAAAACTTTATTTTTATCACATTTCATTAGCAAAAATCAAACTACAGAATTCAGAAAAATCACAAAAGGGTCCCCCCTTATGTTTTACCCTTCGTCTGGGAGAAAAAAATCATAAGGGTCCCCCCTTATGTACTTTTTTTGACCCTTCGTCTGGAGCCATCTCAAACACTTAGCCGCCGGGGCTGGACTAATAGAAAACAAGAGCAATTGGATGCATTCTTAGTAACGCTAATTCCCTTTTATAGAAAAACTCTCACTTGTTATACCAGTTATTTGACCCCGTCCTTATCATAAAAACGGAGAAACCCGCTTTCTCACTTTCCGATCACTTTCATTTGGGTCAACTGATGATACTCTTTTTCACTCCGCTCAACGAAAACTTCCAATTCTAAAAAAAAAAAAAAAAACTTCCAATTCGCTCAACGAAAACTTCCAATTCCGATCACTTTCATTTGGGTCAACTGATGATACTCTTTTTCACTCCGCTCAACGAAAACTTCCAATTCTACACACAATATACAAAAATAAACAAAACATAACCAATTTATTACCCCAACATTACACCATAAGAAAATGCTGTCGAAAAGAAGAACTGACTAATTGAATAAGAAAAAATTATCAAACACATCACCGCTCTCATTGTTCCTTTTTCCCAACAATGCTCAGCACCTCCGCCGGGAATAGAAAATTATCAAGAGCGTTGTGTCCCGAACCTTCGCTGTCGACAACATAGATACATTTGTTCTGCGGATACCGCAAGACTATCCCATACTTTATGTAATAGAACTCGTCGAGAGATAGGGGAAACGCTGTAGGTTCCGTAATATTGTCGATAGGACCGAGGTCTGTAGCATTGTTCCATTAGCTAGGTTTATTTATCTGAACCCACTCACGTTTCATGACGTAGTGATCTCAAGAGATTAATTTGTACCAACAAGTTGTCTTAACAGTTTCGTTGCCAAAAACAAATATTCTTTGCCGAATTCCTTATCTCCGACGTCTCCGATCAAACCATTTCTCTCTCCAAATTCCTCCGCGGCGCGTGTGCGTTCTTTGATCATGAGTAATCTAGATAATATTAGCCAGAAAGAAGTTTCTGATGAGCCATTTGTTACTGTGGTGGTTGAATCCTCCGAGGAGATAGCATGTGATTCTGGGAGAGACACCGTTTAGAAAAAAAAACAAGCTGCAGTAGTATTAAAACCAGTCGGAGGTTTTAAAATATTTTCCAAACTACCGTTAAAAATTTCCGTTCATTCCGAAAACAATTTCAAATAATGGGGCTACTCAAGTTACCGAAATCATATATGAAAGTTCAGGAGATTCCTTAAAATTGAAGTGTTGAAACTCACTTTTTTTAAATAAAGAAAAAACCAATAATATGGAATAAAAAGATTCCAAACAAATTTCAAATAATCAAATAATGAGTGTCAAAAGTTCCAACATCATAGAAACAAGAGGACACTAATGTTAAAAAAAGAAATGAAAATGAAAAAGAAATTCGAAGACTTCATTGCGAAGAAAATGGGTGGGGCTAACATTTTTTGCGTCTAGTTATCTCTTTCTCTTTTCTTCTCTCTTTTTCTTTGATTTGATAACAGTTGATAACACAAACCAGTTTGTAGAAAGAGAAGGTTGCAGTGATCTCAATGAAAAATTGGATGGAGAAATAACAAAGGAATAGATACAATACCGTACAAAAACACTCCGTCCAATGAGAATAGAACCCCTCTCCATTTTTGTTGTTCTGGGAAAACTAAAAGGGATATGAAAAGTCTGTAAATGCAGTTTTGTTCAGAGCCTAAAGAAACATCCAGTACCAACTTTTTATAATCCTCCCGCTTTCCGTACCCAGATGGCACCTTAAATTCTATTTTTTGATCGTCCAATAAGAATAGGATCACCTGAAAAAACAGGGTCGGAGGTCGATTTTTCTAGATTTTTTCTCAAGAAAACTTGTGGAATGTTATGTTTTGGGTTAATTCATGATGTATGTACAAGCAGTTATTTGTTTTTAAAGTTTGGTTCGGGTTTAATTTTGCACGGAAGAGTAAATAATGTACAGCATTCCAAAACCTCGCAAGAGCTCGTTTTTTTCAATAAAATTGTTATCCTTTCTCAGCACTTTCTTCATTTTTCAACATATTTTTTACGCTATTCTCAGCAATCCATTTCCGCTTTTTCTCCTTTCTTCTTCTCTCTTCTCGCTTTGACCACCGCGCGATATCAACATTCAATCTTTCTCCCTTCTTATGTTGGTCGCCTCTCTTGTGAGTAAGAAGGAAAGGGTGACGGTGCGCGTGAATCACACAAAGCGGTCCGCAATGACCATTGTGCGTCATGCAACTGGCAATGCACCTAACCATACGACACTTTTTCTTCTTACTTTTCATCCCATTTTCAGACATTTCGAGCTATAAAACCCTTTTTATGAAGACAAACTGCGATTATTGGTAAGGAGAATAATTTAGAATCTCAAAAATATATATGTTTTGCAGGTGAAATTGTAATTTGACGTCGAAAAACGTCGGTCGAAAAATTTAGCCTAAAAAGTATAGAATCCAAAGGGAAGAAGCTGTCGACGACGGTGCTCTGATGATGTTACTTGGCTGGGACTTTGAGGCAGTTGTCAAAAACTATTTGAGGCAAATGGAAGTCAGGAATTGTAGAAAATTGGCGTAAGCGACATGATTTTGAAGATTATTCAGACAAACGGGGAATACTGATGCACAAAACACGATTCATGAGGTATTGAACGTTCATAGCCTTTTTTTTGCCTGAGTGTGGTTCATTCGGGTCAGATTACCGGTTTGTAGCTGTAATAAATGAATTCGTCGAATATCGTCCGGATGAACGATAACCTCGCGATTGGAGGAATAACCTGGGCAATGTGTGGAATAAATTTGTCCAATCCACGTAGCCGTCATGTTCATGGATCTTCCGGGAGAAGTAAGCTGGTCGAAACAAGGAATCCGCAGAAATTTCGATTTTTGTCATGCAAATCGTCCGATCGGTCAGTTGATGTAACTCCACTTGCTCGGTTGACAATTCAACTAACTGACATGATAAGATCATTCATTGGCAAGTTTTTTTCTCTATACTTTATTGTCAACCGTTTTTTTTCTAGCATTCTTGTGGCAATTCACCTTTTCCCGGCGTGATTCTCTCCTCTTCACTCTTATCGCGATGACCTGGGCCTGCGCGCGTTGTCGATCGATTCAACAAGGCGGGGTGGATAGGACAAGAAAAGGCGACACAAGAACGGAGAGAAAAGACAACGAATAAAAAGAATTGGGATGATTCGAGTTTACCGAGGAGGAAACTGTTTTGGAACAACCATTTAATAGAGACGAAAGTGCCAGAAGGCATCAGGAGCAAAGAAACAAAAAGTTTCAACCGAACTTAGCTATCATCTCCAGGTTTTTTTTTGACATTCTTCAATTGAGAAGGTTTTTAAAAGATTAAGTTTATCAACACTATGCGGAAATCTTCTGGAACAATGAAGACCTCGATTGGAAGAAATGATTAAAAATTAGACTTGGCAATGCTGTTCTTATGGAATTGGGATTCGTTCGATGATGGAAATGCACTGCTGATGATTTCTCACTTTGAGAGGTGTTTCAAGTTAACAATAATGTTCAACGCCTAATCTTCTTTTCTTTCAGGTCGAGAACGTTGTTTCTAACTGGAAATGAGGTAATCTCTACAATCACACCAACTAAAGGATATCGCTCTGTTCCGAATCCAATGATGCGAAACAAATGACCACTGTTCGGAATCATTCATGTCTTCGTGGTGTTATTAAGATTTGAAACAGAAAAACAGCATGATGAACACTTGAATACACATGAGGATCCAACTTCCGTCGAATATTTTCTTGTGGTTATGACTGCACGATGGATTGAGTAACAATAAGGTATACAACGGAATCGGGTATGACTGTCACTCAACATTATTGCTTTTCAGGTGAATGTAAGAAGGATGATCATGCTATTTTCGTATTGATGCAAAGAAGCTGGTTGGAACACTATATCTGCTGGCAAATATTGAAGGTTGACAACAAGTTATCCAGATTGCGATGTGTGTAAATGCAATAGCATCGTGGACATGACAGACACTGAGCTCAGGCAGCATATTATCGTTCGGTATGTGCACCAGATTACTCAAAGATGCTAAAGATAATCCCATTCACACTATATCAGCGTGAATGTGTCAGTTTTGCTTTGGATCTGCGAATGTTCTCCTCAGCGGTTGTGCACGCGCGTTGAGTGTCTAGTAATAATTAAATAATTTCGAATATTGACCGAAAATTAGTGTGAATAAGGTCCAGGCATGTCTCAGAGCCCAAAAATTAATGTGAATAAGGAGCGGACAAGTCTTCGAAAGGTTTTTCGGTGGTTCTGATAATATGGAAGTTGTGAATGTTCTAACCAGAGTCCAGTTCTCCTCGGAAAAATGGTGTTTTCGGCCAGAACAATGTTCATCTGATCTAGCAGGCTTTACTAATATTCCGGTTAAACACGTCCGAACGAATTAGCAGTTGCTGTGAAAATGGTATCCACTAGGTCCCGCTTCATTTCCAAAATGTTTTCCTGTTTTGGTAGTGTCAGGAGGACACTGACGGAAAAATTTTTCCCTTGAATTCCACGTTTTTAGACACCTAAACGTGACTGATATGTCTCAACTTCATATCCAAAAATTCAAATAATTATATCGCTTCAATTGACAGATCACCAAACACCTCCGTTCGACAAACCGAATTCCGTCTTCTTACTATTCACTCCTGTTCCCCGTTTGGCTCGAGACGATTTATCATTTAGGACACCGGACATCCAACATGAACCAGCTCGTGATATGGAAATGAAACAACCTGAACACTTCACACAGAAAACGCCGTCTTTCGAACAGAGAAACGTGAAGACCTGATTCTGACTGGCGCGAAGGGCTTCATATCAAATATGAGTGATGAAGCATGTGGCCTCAACATGAAGAGCCCCGTGGCAACGGATCCATAACGACGTGAAATGAGCATGAAAAGAATACAAATAGAAACATTGAACGATGTCGTTGTTCCGATGAAAACGGGGATTATGCGAAACAGGACAAAAATCTGAGCTGATATCACGATACATAAGGTTCGACTATATTAACACGTTTCCCATCTAACAGTACTTTTCTCCAGGTCAAATCAGGAAGTGTTAGTTGAAATTGATGAACGGTTGGCGAGCGACTTAATCAGCGACATGTATATTTTGACAAGAACACCTGAAAGAGAACCAACGACAATTGAAAACGTGTTGCATTTTCATGACGGCTATGATTACTTCTGCCAAAAGAATGTGATGAACCTGAAAATACATGCGATACACCAGTTTTCATCAAAGACTAGGAAACCGAACAGCTGATGTGAATAGACTGGTCCAGTTGCTATCACAATAACTAGAAAGACAAATGTAGCAACTGGTAAGTTGTCAGAAACTTGTGCTTTTCACTTAACAGTTTTGTTTCCAGAATTCCCATGCCAAGCTGAATGTCAATTCATTTTTGATATTTCGGCTCTATTCCAGTTAAGGGGATTCTTAATTTAATAGGGGACTCAAGCCAGGGGACGCAAGGAATAGGGGACTCTAAAAGAAGAGAGGGGACTCAAGGAAGGGCGAAAAAAAACGAGGGACTCAAGTCAGGGGACGCAAGGAATAGGGGACTCATCAAGCGTCCAAAAAAAATAGGGGACTCAAAACAAATGAGCTAGAATATATATGCGCTGGAATATAAAAAATGATCCTTTTGAGTCAAAAACGTTGTAAGATGGTCAAATTAGAAGTTTGGTTTGAAAAACATAACTTTATTCAAACTGCTTCATTTGATCTAAAACTCTGTGAAAACACCACTTTTTAGCTTTTTATTGATATAAAATGAAATAGAAATTTCGGAAAACGTCATTTGCATCAGGGATTTGGATGGTGCATCATAGATGTGGAAATGGAAGTAGAGATTTTCGAAAAAAGGAAGTTTTTTAAAGATTTTCTATTTCTAATTTTATTTAAATGAAGATCCGAAGAGTGATGTTTTCACAACTCTTTGGATCAAATGAAGCAGGTTGAACAGAGTTATGTTTTGAGTCCCCCGTTTTTTTTTGGCCGCTTGTTGAGTCCCTTGTTTTTATTTGACATTCTATGAGTCCCCTATTTCTTGCGTCCCCTGGCTTGAGTCCCCTCTGGTTTTTTAGAGTCCCCTATTCCTTGAGTCCCCTGGCTTGAGTCCCCTCTAAAATCAAGAATCCCCTAAACTGGAATAGAGCCGATATTTCTTCTTCTCACAATGCTTTCTAACCTACATATCCAGCATTTACTGTCAATCAACTTCCAAGGAGTGTTCAAAGCCACCTATCCGTAGAAAAGAACAAGAAACAGCAACGGAAATGAGGAATTTTTGTCAAATTGATCTTCACCATTTTCCGAACAATTTTAACTGGCTCGTCATTGACACTTTTCGAATTCGAAGCACTATGGTTCCCCTGATTTCCGTGAAAAATAAGAGAAATTTCATATGCAGTATGACTTGATAAGATATGTTTCGATGAAAAATTGGCGAGCGACTGGATCAGCAACATGGTTCTTCTCTAAATGAACACCTGAAGTTGAAGCAACGACTATTGAAGACGTTTTACATCTTCATGACGGCTATGATTTCTTTTGCCAAAAAATGCAGTAAGTCTGAAATTTCATGGGATACTCCGGTTTTCGTCAAGGATCAAGAAAACAGATAATGCTAATACGCCGGCTCAGTTGCTTTCAAAACATTTGGAATGACTAATGTAGCGACTGGTAAGTTGCCAGAAACATTTGTTCTTCATTTAACGTTTTGTTTTCAGAATTTCCATGCCAAGCTGAACGTCCATGTGTTTTCGACACTTCTTCTTCTTCTCACAATGTTTCCTAACCGTATCCAACAATGGCTGCCTATCAATTTCCAAGGAGTGTTCATAGCTACCTATCCACAGAAAAAAAAGAAACAGCAATGGATATAGAGAATTATTGCCGAATCGATCTTCATCGTAAACCGAACATTTTGTTTTGCCTTGTAATTGACGCCCGTCTATCGGAAGAACGATGGTTCCTGTGATTTCTGTGAAGAATGAGAAAAATGTCATCTGCAGCATGAATTGATGAAATATGTCACGATGAAAATTAGACAAGTGACTAAATCAGCAACATGTGCATTTGGAAATGAACATCTGAAAATGAAGCAAAGACAATCGGAGACGTATCACATCCTCATGACGGCTATGGTTTCATTTGCCGAAAGAATGCGATAAATCTGAAGATTCATGCAATACTCCAGTTTTGGTCGGTGACCGAGAAAATGAAGAGGGAATCTGAACACATAGGCTGAGTTACCTTTACACTATCTGGAATCACTAATGTAGCGACTGGTAAGCTTTCATCAACGTTTTCTTGAATCGAACGTCTCATTTTTCAGCATTATCGTATCGAGATGGTCTTTTTACGTGTGTTTCTTCTTGCTCTCTTCTCTTGATGAAATTGATTTGGGTGGACCACAACTACTGCGAATATAGTGTTACGGCGAGCAGAGGACACAAAGAAATGAACCAAAGCAAGTAGGAAAACAAAGCACTCGAACCGCATCCATGGAATATCTTCGGACAGTAGCGCCACGCGGTCAGTTTGTTCAAAATCTTTTTGTATTTGCCGCAGCTGCCAATTAGCCGAGTCAAAAGCTCATTCTTTTTCATCCACAGCTCCCTAATTTTCAAAAACGAGGAAATCAAAAACACAGAATTTTTCAAACAACTACTAATTTATTGCGTAAAATCGAAAAATTTTAATTTGATAATTACATACGGCGGTAGAAGAAAAGAATCGACCACATCTCTTTCTGATGTTCAGTGGGTTTCTGCCGGATGAGCGCTGCAAAAACAGAGAATAGCTATTTTTCATTGTTTTGAACGATTTTTCATATCAAAATTACAAAATCAAGAAACTCACCATGCGGGTCGTCCTTCTTTTTGCCTTGGTGGTCCCTCTTGTTTCTTCCGCGTGACGTCACCATCCTCTCTTGCTTTTCCCATCCTTTTTCGAAGATGCAGAAGGTCGACGATGGAACTTCGATCACGGCAAGGGAGTTGGATCTAGAAAAAATTGAATTCCAAAACGTTAGATGATTTATTTTTGCCTAGAACCATCCAGAATATCCAGAAACATTCAAATTCAAAAAATTTGTGTTTCTAAATTTTCTAAATGATGGTTGACTACTAAAACTAGCCAGAATTTGGCAATGGATTGTTCGGCAGGAACGGAACAATCAGCTCAGTTGGTTGACTGGCCCACTGAGTGAAGGGAAGATTGTTCTGACCTTCGTGCACGTTGATTGCAATGTCAACTGAAAAAATTGATTCAATAAAGGAAACGTGGATTTACTGGAATTTCAAGTCCCTCAACTATTGGCAGCTTTTACTGTTTTCAACAAAATGAAACTCAAAAACACATAATTTTTAGAACAACTACTAATTTAGCTCAAGAATATATTAAACAATGACAAAACTTACATTTTTTAGAATTGATACAATAGTATAATCTTAGAAATAACTAGTAAAAAATTATAAATAATCGGATTGTGCCAACAGTCCCATAACTAATGAAACACAGTTGAAGCACGGAGGGAAACAATAGGTGACCATGGTGATGAATCACATAGAGCAACTAGTGGTCCGCATTTGCGCGTCTCGGTACTGCCAATGCGCCTAATTATACGACACTTACTTTCTTATCTCATTTTCAGAAATTCCGAGCTTCAAAACACGGTTCAGGGAGATAACCTGTGATTATTGGTGAGAGTATGAAAATAAGAACCTCTATAATCCATGATTTCCAGAAAAAATCGTAGAATATCGTCAAATGCGTCTGTTGTGAAGTTCGGTCCTGAAAGTTTGAAATCGAGAAGAAATAAACTTTTGGCGACGGTGTCTTGGAAACATTTCACGATTAGGACCACGAGGAAGTTGTTCAAAACTGTTCGAGGAGATCGGGAGTCGAAAACGTGAAGCATCGATCTTGTGGGCGTTATCAACGTGGTTCCCGTGATTATGGCAGAAAACCAGTGATGCTGCTGGAGTAGGTATTGAACGTTCACGAGCCTATTTTTCACTCAGCTATTGTTTATTCCAGGTCCAACTTGCTGTTTGAAGCTGCAGCTGACAATTACGTCAAGGGGCTCCAAAACAACGGGGAAAACTTACTTTTGGGGAGAAAACCAGCAAACAAAAAAATGAATTCATCAAATCTATGGTGCTATTGTGTATAACGATATTCCAACGAAACAGGCTAATCGAATGGGGAGGTCTTCAGAAGTTCTGCGCTTTGTGATGGAAATCGTCGGAATAGACATTTGATGCCTCAACTCGTTCAATTGGCCAGCGCTCCGTTCAGAATGACCAGATGAAATATTGGTAGGTGTTTCTCAAAAGTATGTTTGAATCTGAGCTTGCTTCGTTCAGACTCCATGAAGCAATTCTTCTTTCATGACGTCATTCTCTTCTCTTGTTTTATGCTCGCGCTGACGACCAATTCTCCAAAGCGGAATAGAGTGTGCAGGGCCAGAAACGACCATAAAAAAATTGTAGCGACGAAGAATAAAAAAAACAAGATGATTCGAGAAGCGAATTGTTGTGAAGTCAAAAATGGATGTTGACAAATTGAGCATTGAAGAATGAAGTGTCGACGGGAAGTGGGGATCATCGGACCAAGACCAACAATTTATCTCCAAGAACGATCGGAAATTGAAAAGCAGAAGATTTGATGAACTGAAAAACTACAAGATGATGAAGATTGAAAATGATGAATTAGAAGTATGGATTCGACATGCAGAAATTTAATGATGTTCTCTGTCTGGAAACCTGGTGAGTTTTCATAACCGTATGTTTCATTGAGAATTTTGTTTCCAGCATTGTCATGCCGAGATGAAACCAGCAACGTGTCCACACGTTTTCTTCTTCTCTCAATGATCCTCCAACGTGAGTCCGAAACGACGGCCACCAGTTTATTCTTAAAACGTGTTGGAAGCAACGTATTTGTGTGAAAAAAGGAACGACAACAGAAATAAAGGGTTCTGATCAAACTGATCGTCATCGTGAACTTAACGGTTGTGACCAGTTTGTTATTGACGCCGCTGTATTTGAAACACAATGATTCCTTCAGTTCCGTGAAAAATATGAGAAAAGCAGCAAAATTGTGAATTGATTAGGTATGTTAAGACAAGGAGCACATTCTTTCATTAACTAATTTGTGTTTCAGGTCCAAATCGATGTCCAGGAACCACTCTGCCAATCGAATTCATGTGGAAACGAACGTATTTCAAACTTTGGTGTTCATCTTGTGATGGGGAATTGCACCAAAATGGCAAGATAAGCTCCTATCCAAATGGTCAATGAGCACTTATTTTTACGCTTGTGTGGACTATGCTATTCCCAGCATATGTCCAAATGTATAATTGTCGTTCCGTTGTCAATGGGAATGGTGTACAACTGGCTTTGTGCAGTTATCGATGCGACATCAAAGTTTTCTTCTCGCGGTCAGTTTGTCAAGTAACTTCTGATACTCTCCGCCGAACTTGTTTTCAGATTTGGAGTGATTGAAAGAATTAGGAAGGAAATGAATGATGCCTAGTAGTCAAGAGGAACGCGCTCTCCTTTTCATCACCTTCTCCATTTTCCCTCAGCTACCGGATGTTTCTCTGACTCTCAAAAACCGTGGAACTGAAGAGCAAAATTAACTACTAATTTATTGAGTGAAATTATGAAATTACAAAAAAATTTACATCTTCTGCACGAACCAGTGGAAACATGTTTGAATTTTTAAAGTTCGTGTAATTTTGTAGACTTCATCGGCAATTACAACTATTTCAGCTAGAAGTAAAATTTGAAGACGGAATGGCCAGAAGAAAAAAAGGAACTTGAAAAGAATTAAAAAGAAATGGTCAAAGATCCTCCGAGCTTCTGACTGGAAAAAGAGGAGGTTCCGCATGTCCCGGAATTACTGCGTATTTTGTATTCTGCAATCACGGCCCGGCGGAATCTACGCGGGTGGGGAACAAATATGTAATAGCCGAATTTTCTAAGATTTTTCCGATTTTATTACGCGAAAAGATGTATTTGAACACGCTGAATTCGAAAAAATTGGTTTCGATAGGGCTTTATTACTTAGTTTTTGAGATAATGCGATATTTGTAACAAAAAAATACGAAAATCAACGGAAAATCGATGTTTTCAGCAATTTTTATCTCAAAAACTAAGTAATAAAGCTCTATCGAAACCAATTTTTTCGGATTCAGCGTCTTCAAATACATCTTTTCTTTTATTAAAATCAAAAAAATCATAGAGAATCGTTAAATTCCATTGGGGACTGTTAGCACGATTTGCGCGTCGCGTAGATTTCGCCGGGCCGTGCAATAACATCGCTCCAGTCTACAACCAATCACACAAATGACAGAACTCACCTTTATTTAAAGAGAATTTTCAGTAAAATATTAGAAATAATCAAATTTTGATCGTGCTAAGAGTCCCATAGCCAAAGAAACACAGTTGACACACGGAGGAAAAAGTTGGGTGATCCTCGCCCCGTATTGTCTGAAAAAAGAAGCTGTCCGCAATTGCGCGTCCCGGTACTTTCAGTGTGCCTTATCATACGACATCCGATTGTTTATACTACTTTCTGACATTTCAAGCTTTCAACTACAATTCAGGAAGACATATTGAAATTAAATGTAAGAGAGTAACAATAAAAATTTCTAAATTATAGATTTTGCAGGCAAAATCGTGAAACATCGCCAAGAACGTCGGCTGGAAAATCTCTAAAAACATGGACTTGAAAGAAAAGAAGCTGTTGTGTTTTGACAATATTTTACGGTTGGGACCTCAGGGAAGCTGCCGATAACAATGCGATACAAAGAAATTGAGTTCGTTGACGTTAACAACGTGGTTGCCGTAATCATTGCAACAAAAAAAAACTGTTGCTGGAAATACTTCTCAGAAGGTACTGAATGTTTGAAAGTTTATTGTACTTTTACCTATGATATATTTCAGGTCCAACTTGCTATTTCTGATGGATTTATATTTATCTTTGAGGATGTCCCAAACCAACGGTGACAGGCTTTTGGAAGAAAAACCTGGGAAGTGAGCAGAATGGATTAATCAAATCCATGGTGATATCTTGCTCATGGATATTCCGGAACAAGTAGGCTGATCAAAAGAAGAATTATCCAGAAATTACGATATTTGTTCTGGAAACTTGTCAGAGTGGACAATTGATGCGACTTCACTAACTTAGGTGTGTCTATTGGTGCGTTTTCCTACGGTACACTATGATTTCAGAGTTGTTTTCCAGAATTCTCGTACTGAATCGCCTTCCCCAGCGAGACCCAGACCTGCGTACACTACCGGTCAATTGTCTAAAGTGCTGTGGAGTTTTTGAAGCAAAAGGCACACAAAAATCTGAAGGAAACGAAAACGAAAAAGAAGTATTAGGATCATTAGAGGTTTTTCGAGAAGCGAACTGTTGTGAAATGATCATAAAATGATGCAGAAAGCGCCAGTAGAAAAATTGAAAAATGAAGAATGAAGCCTCGGGAAAAATATTCATCGCCGCCAGTTTTCTCAACACTTTCTTCAAAGAAGACCAAGATATGAACTTGAGTCTCCAGAACGATTCGATGTTATTGGATTGTGGGTTGAGCTTGGGAGCGTCAAGGAGGTACTCCTTAGTCACAATTCTGACAAAATTTTATGAATGGGCCCACAATGCAACTATCCAAAACTTTATGAGGCGATAGATAGCTGAGTGTATGTGCTTTTGAGCTTGACGACGTTGAAAACATAGTTTTTTATTGCGAAAATTTTGTGAATTTGTATCTGCAATCACAGTTTACGAGGTATTCAATAACAAGCTTATTCACCATCTAATTAATTTTTCTTTCAGGTCAAATGCTGGGCATTCCGAAAGTATACTATTTGTCACGCGGTCAGTTTGTTTAGAATTTTTCGATACTCTCCGCCGCACTTTTTTTTCAGGTTTGGGGTCAGCGAGAAACTTTGGATAACGGATTGGAACTCAAAGAATCGCATTTCGTACGTCAAGTTGCTGCTGTTTATGTGCAAAACCAAGATCGATCACCATCTTCGCGGCTTGAGCGTGATGAAATTCAGTAGTATTGCAAAATACAAATGTTCTCCTCAGCTATTGTTGCAATTTATGCTGATTTCGGGAAACTTGGAACACGGAATCACGAGAGTCTTGACAATTAATAATTTATTGATAAAAATTATGGATTTACAACAAAACATTTTATCGTTAGGACAAGGGATGTCCATATTTTCACAAATGCAAGATTTTCGTGAATACATGGAGAAACCTAAATCTATTTTTGCGTTTTCATTCTGAAGATTCATTTTTATTTAAAATTTGCCGTGAGAAAGACCACAGGAGAGCAATGTACACTTTGCAATTATTTCTGTCAGAAAATTTGTATCTTCAAAAATGATTTATTGAGAATAGCGAACGAAATTTGTTTGAACTCACTTTTGTTTCGAATAAAAAGTTGGAAGTAGAAAGTTGAAATAAGTAGATTTAATAAAAATTTCGAATAATCAAGAGAAAAAGTGTCAATAGTTCCAAAACCTTAGGAACACGTTGACACCAATAGTACAAAAAATAAATGAAATGAAATAAAATTTTTGAAGTCTGAGAGAAAAAATGGGCGGGGCTAATTATTGTCGGTAAATATTGTCGTCACAGAGAGTGTTATCATGTGTGTCTCTTTAATGCTCTCTTCCTCTTTCGTATTATTATTGATAAGAGCTTAGGACACTAAAGTGAAGAAAAGACGGAAGTGAATTCATAAAATTTTTAAGAAAGAACTAAAAATGGAATGGAGGACAGTATCCGAGAAGGCATTTAAGTCAGGGAAAGTTCTGAAAATGTTTTCGGTTTTTTCAAATAAAATCATCGAATTAGTTACTAATTTATTTTTTGAAAAAAAAATGATATTGAAAATAAATTTCCATCGAGAAAACAAAATAGTTCCACTGTTCCGCAAAAGTACCTAAAAGAATGATAATCTTTTTAGCATTCTTTGAAAAACCCCACTTTTCTCATCATTTGCTCCGCATAGTATGTCTATACAGCTTTCCGACGAATTTGCAGGAGTCTTTTCGTCGAAGTTGTGTCTCGTCAAAAATGATTTATTGAGATTAGGAAATCAGCATTGATAAAACTCACTTTTTTAAATTCACAGCTTTTGAAAAACAAAATAGAACGAGCAAATTCAATAATATTACAAGAAAATCAAATGAATGTATCAGAAGTTCCAAAACCATAGAAACACGTTGACACTACGAGTAGAAAAAAATGAAATGATATGAAATGTGAAGACAGCAAAAAAAAAGAATGGGTGAAGCTGAAGTTTGTCGGGCAGGGGGTCACAGGAAAGGTTATCATGTGTGCCCCGCTTTTTCTCTATTTTTCCATTTTTCTGCGCTCTGTAGCCTTTGTACTTTTGATAAGAGTTTGGAACACTTTCAGTAGAAATGGGTCCACATTCAGTAAAGACACATTTTACAGCCACCATTTTTCATTCATACTTTTCATTTTAGAAATTTAAAAATCCTTAGAAATCTTTAGAAACTTTAGAAATCTGTAAGCCTATCTGGAACGAGATGAAATACTCCAAGAAGAATATGATATTAGTTGAAAGAATAAGATTATTGAAAACTCGTAATCAATGAACGACATTCATCTTTTCAGTTACAATTTGCAAAAGCTCATCATTGATAAACGGATCAAGAAGAAAAATCTAAGAATATAAGTGTTTATCGGGACTTGTGAAACAATCAATTTGGCTATTTTCGTGACGAATCTTATGAATAAATATTTTTTCAACGAAATCCAACAATGAGAAAACATTCGGGTGGGCCGGAGAAAGGATCTTCTCTCGTGAACCAACCAGGGCCTAATACATGCTTCGGGCAATTAGCCCAACCAATAATCCATAAATCATCTCCGACTAACGCAGTGAAACCGGAATTTTTGAACTCTCGCAGCATCAGTTTTCGGTATTCATCTTCATCACTGAAAACAAAATAGAATGGAAATTGATTCAAATTAGTCGGACTCACATTCCCTTCAACTTAACAGAATCCACTTCTTCGCCCATTTTCTTAAGTTCGTCTTCACTCGCCGAGTTTGCAAACAAACTGCGGTAAACAAAAAAATACTGGTCTGGAGTGGTGATTTCAATGAATTGATCTTCGCGGACAAACTTGTGTAGGAACCAGTCTTTTTTGAAATTTTCGTCCTTTAGTGCCACAATTATGTAGAATGAATCTCCAAAAAAAGTTATTTACTCTCTTTTTGAATTTGTTCTTCACTAACGTAGTTTTGTATGTGTTCAATTGGGTTCGAATCATTTCAATTCTTGTGATAAGATTGACCCACTGTCTCGCCATGCTCTCTAGCCATGTCTTGAACTCGTCCCAGTAATTGTCAAACTGGAAACCAAAAAGCTATGAAAACTACAAAGATTACAAACTACACATACTCCATATTCAGCTTTCAAATCGTCCATTGTCTTCTGAACACTTTGTGTTTCCTCCAAAATCTGTTCACAATTAAACTGGTTTTGAGTTTTCAGCAATCCTGTAGCAAATGCCTCCAAGATCAGAAGTTGCCCCAAAACATTTTCAATAAGAGTCAGCCATTTTGTAAAAGTAGCTTTTTGGCTGAC
This sequence comes from Caenorhabditis brenneri, assembly GCA_000143925.2. NCBI lineage: Eukaryota > Metazoa > Nematoda > Chromadorea > Rhabditida > Rhabditidae > Caenorhabditis > Caenorhabditis brenneri. The sequence continues at coordinate 76,084 of GL380056.1, forward strand.
CGCATTATCCATTGCTAAGCGGACGGGGTTAGTAGATTTCTGCTCTAAGTTGGTGACTATGGTACTCATTATCATCAGTGGGGAGTGTCTGGAATAGGCATTCTTGAATTTCTCAAGAGCTTCTGGTCCGGGGTGGTTGATGCAATCCATCATATGCTTGATAAGGATCGAAGCTGGGGTAATGACTTTTTCGAGAAATTTCACTTCACTGATAAATGCTTTCATATCGTTGAAGCAGCGAGTCATTTTTTCGGCGAGCTGAAAACTCAAGTTTAAATTAAAAATTCTGACTTCTAGAACTTGAAAAACCCTACCTACCTGTTTCACTTCCTTGTTCAAATCATTCAACCCTTCCGCAATGGGATTATGACCCAAAATTGTTAGAATTCCTGAGATTATGTCTCCAACCGCCTTCAGTGCATAGATAATCCCTGCAGCTTTTGCTTTATCATAGATCATCTTCCCGTCTTTGAACAGATCCTTGAACCATTTGATCAAATCCGAAATTTTCAAATTGGCTGCTTTAATTTCAGATGTTGTCATAGGCCTGGCTTGGGTAGTAATTTTTGAGACTTCCAGCGACATTTGTGTGTTGTCTTGAAATCAAAAAATGTCGAAAAACAAACACCAGTTCAGAAAATAATCTTACCTTTTTCCGAGTTTTTTGGATCCGGATCGGGACATGGCGCGCAAAGAAGCACAGTTTTGGAAGAGGAAGCAACCATTTTCAATGTTCAAAAATGATCAAAACTGAATGAAAGTGGTGTTTGAAAACTGTTTATTCCTTAGAGAAGTGTTCTTATCAGTCATAAACATGTTTACTTCGTGACATTTCAGTACCTGCACAAACACTGATAAGGAGAAAGCATAGCAAGAAACCCTTTGGTGTCGAAATTCATTTTCTTACTTTTTTCATTTTCAGAATGACATCTGAAAATCAAATTTTGGTGAGAGGAAAATTTTTAGGACCTTTTGAAATAGTTACATTGTGTTTTCCAGAAATCACTGGAAAAGACACGCTTTTTAAGACAACCTGTTATGAAAGTTTTGTAGCACAAGGTACATCCCAAGAAAAAGTTATCGATTTTCATTTGAAATTTTCAGCTGATACCGAGCTTTTGGTTACTGTCACTGAAGTTGAAGGAACTCAGACGGTTGTCAATGGAGAAGACACAATAAGTGAGTCTTTGTAGTTTTTGTAGTCTGTTCAGTCTTTGTAGTATTTGTAGTTTTTTAGAGTACATCGATGAAGTGATCGAAATTCTCAAAGGATGTGCCGAAGTCGGATGTTTCATATTCCCAGAAGCTGCAGCTGTTTTAAAAGTTTTGGCTGGAATAGGCACGGGACTGAAATTCTTCTTACACTTTTTTGACCATTCCATAGCTAAAAAATTGAAAGAACTCGAAAAATCGATTCACGAACTGGAAAAACAGATGTACAACAGTTTCGCTGATGTGAAACTGTTCATCACTGAAACCGAGTTCACTTCTGAAATCATCACAGACATTGGCGTTTTGATGAAGTTGCAGAGAAACTGTTTGGCTTATCAAAATAAGGAATCGGTGGAGAATTTTAGAATCGCGTATCAGCAGAAGAGCCCTTTGACTTTGGCTTATGTGAGTTATGGACTCTAAAATTTTTCAATTCTGAAAAACTTTTTAGACTATGATAAGTCTCCTCGAGCAGCAGCCCACAAACCCGTTGGCCATGGCAATGGCAGCTGCCAGAAATGAAGAGGCTTTTAAGAAATGGGAGACCATTTTCAAAAGCATTTTCGGGCAACTTGTGAGTTTCTTCGTAGAGATTATTGGCCTAAAAACGTTTTATAGTTGTTCATCGAAGGATTTGCTAGTGGCTTGCTCAAAGACAAAAATTCATACGATTCCGAAAGAATTTTGGAGAAATGTGAGCAACTGAACAGTATGATGATTCGATGGAGGGAGGATTATGAGGTGACCATACCGGAAAAAAACCTGATTATCTTCGTAATTTTCAGTTTGACAAGAATTGGGAAGAAATCGACACCCACGTAAAAGACTTCGTAAAAACCACCTCCGCCCTTTCCAACTCCGAAAAAGCGGACTTCATCAAGAAATTACTCGATATGTACTCCAAAACGAGTTTTGATTCCTACTGGATCTGTGTTTTCAATAAATGCCTGAGGATCACTGATTACGCTTATCACTGTCCTAATGAAGCAAATCAATTGATAGTCTACTCTGACAAAAACTCTAAGATTTTGGTTTATCGAAGCCGGGAAGCCTATACACTGACAACCATGGATTTTGACAGGGTCCAGAAGGTTTTTGATTTTAATATGAGAACTGGACTATTTTAGTAAGTGTTATAATCTTTAAAAGTAATCACTGCTTAGAAATGATGGTAGTTACAGCTCCGGATCACTGGATGACGCCATTCAAAAGGAACTAATCAATAAACAGGTGGTCAGAGGAGACAGTTTCATTTGCATTGTTGATAGCGATTTCAAACCGGAAATCAGGTTCACAAAAGATTTCAAACAAAAGAGAGCTCCAGGGGCTGTTGATAAGATTGCGATGGTTGATCAAAGTGATAAGGAGATGGATAAGATAACTCAGAGAATGTTAATCATTGCACTTCCTTGAAAAAATGATTCTTGTTGTTTTTTACAATTTTTTCCGTAAAAATCTGAAGTAAAGTTTTTTTTTTTGAAATTAAGTCAAATTCACAGTGATGAAAAAAGATTCACAGTGATGAAAAAAGTAAAACAATTTCAAGGAAACGCAATAATCATTACCTCAATTTTGTGACTTGGATATTTATCTATCTGCACATCATTAAACCATCCAGGACCTTTCTCTCTTCCTCGACAGTTTGCAGTCTCCACAGCAACATCACGCCACATATCACCCAGCCAGACCAATCCATCGCTTCTAATTGCTGTAGTGTCAATCAACTGCTTCTGAATTCGGTCTTTGTATCCTCCGAAAAGTTTTCCATATCCAGCTACTCTCCCAGCGTTTTTCACATCAACGAATTCAGATTCCGGCATAAAGTTCGCTTCTCGACTACGGTAGACAAACGCATTACACATCCCTTTATTCCAGACGCCAATTAGCTGATCATCCGCGTTAGGGCATACATAGCTATAGGTCTCATCGAAATTCCCTTCATTGAAAACTACAACAAAAAATGCGTCGCAAGTCCGGTACCCTTCTAGTTTCGCTTTCAACTCATTCACTTTCTGGAAGTTGTTCAAGTGGGTGTGGCTTGGTGTGTATTCATTCATAAAGGCTTTTAGATCCTCCCAATAATTGATATCCTCACATTCCAGGTTAATTTTTTTCAAAGTATCCAGGATTCCGGTGGATTCTTTGACTAGTTGGGTGCAATTGAAATCGCTCTCAAACTCGAGTAGACCGTTGGCAAAAGCTTCTAGAAGGAGCTATAAAATATGAAAGTAGAAACTTTGAAAACGTAAAGTAAAAAATGCAAAAACTCACAAATTGCCCCAGTACTCCTTTGATAATGTTCTCCCATTTCTTGAAAGCCAATATTGGGTCCAACTTCCTGTCCTCCCCACTTGCCATCGCTACCCTAATTGGGTTACTCGAACCACCCTCCAAGTAACTGATCAACGTCATAATCAAAGCCATTGGCGAGTGCTCACTGTAGGCTTTTGAAAAGTTTTGGGTAGCGTCAGGTCCCGGATGTTTTAAGCAGTTTCTCATATGCTTGGTCAACACTGATACTGGACTGATGATACTAAGGAAAAATTTGAATTCACTCAAATAGGCTTTCAGTTCGTTGAAACCGTTCGCCATTTGGTCACCAAGCTGAAACAAATAATCAATCTAGCTTTCAAATAGTAGCTTATTGTCTTACTTTCTTTATTCCGGTCTCCAGAATTTTCAGCTCATTGAACACAGCTTCTTCCTTTTTGGGATCAAATTTGTGCTTTCCAGACAGTATGTCACCGATTCCTTTTCCCGCATTAATGACACCTTCGATATAAAAGAAATCATAAAAGCTTTTTCCTTTCTCCAACACTTTCTTCACCATTTCAATCATTTTCGAGATTTGATCTGAAATTTTTGATTTCATGGGGAAATATCGAAAATGTGACCTTACCAACAGCAGATGCTACTTCCAGTGACGTCATAGCTTGAGTTTCCACAGTGACTACCGTGAATTCACTCATTTTCTGAAACTGACACTGCAGAACCGCAGTAGCCTTATATAGCAACAAATCGTTTCCGGCACAAACAAAGTGAGTCAAATACTGAAATACCTGTTATCAATGTCTTATGATTATAGCGTAAACAGAAACGTGTGACTTGAGTGTAAATAAAAACGTGTACGGCGTATAGTTGTATAAAACGTTATCAATTCTGCCATTGGTTATTCTTCTATCAACAGTTTGATTTTTGGTGTCAGTTTACTCACTATGTCTGATAACGGTACGTTTTGAGCCAAAAACTAATTCATGAGCTTGTTTTAGGATCTCAAGTACTCATCTCAGAAGATGGTAAGCTATTGTTGCTGCAGACAGATGCAGACACTAAGGATTTCTTGGAAAAACTCGATGGCGCAATAGACATTGCAAAAGGATGCTTGGAAATTGGGACTTTTATTTTTCCGGAAGCCTCAGCTGTGTTTTTGATCTTAGCTGGTGTTGGAACAGGAGTGCAGATTCTGATCCATAACTTGCCCGAAAAGCCAGATCCAGTTGTTCTTAGACTGAAAGAGTTGGAAGGTGTTGTTCATGAGGTAGGTCAAAGAAGTTTGATTGATAAGATTTTTCATACTTCAGGTAGAAAACCAACTGAACTCTAAAGTTGCTGAAATGAAATCCTTTATAACTGAATCCGAGTTTTTCACCCATGTCACCAGCAAAGCTTCCGTTTTGATGAAACTCATGAGAAACTGTCTAGCCTATCAGAACAAAGATTCGCTCAAGAGCTTCAAGGATGAATACGAGCAGAAAGGACCCTTGAGCTTGGCATATGTTATGATGAGTTTTCTGGAGCAATCTTCCACAAACCCATTGATTATGGCTATGAATGCAGACCAAGAAAAAACGAAAGAGACGTTTGAGAAGTGGGAGACCGTTATTAAAGGAGTTTTCGGGCAATTGCTTGTCATAGAAGCTTTTGCAAGTGGTTTCCTAAAGTCCAGCAACCCATATGACTGGGATAGACTTCTGGAACAATCAGATGAAGGCTCCAATGTAATTGACTATTGGAGAGAGCACTACGGATTTTCGAAGTACTGGGAACAAGTTCGAATTTTCATGGAAGACTTTATCCCAAAAAGAACAGACTTGACAAATGGACAAAAGGCGGATGAGATCAAAAAACACTTGGAGTCTTATCAAACCAATGACTCCTTTATTATCATTGTTTTCAATCAAGCCTCCTGGAAATCCGATTACATTTATCAATGTGGAAACGAGAAAACTCAAATGATTGCGTGTTGGGATAAGGGACTGTGCAATGCTATTGTCTACCGTAGTCGAACTTCAGATCTTCTGCCAATGGCTCAATTCGATTACTTTGAAAATGCAGTAAAGTTGCTACCAGATTGGCGGGTTCTTTTATAGTAAGTCCTAGCTTCCAAACTTCAAAATTTGTTTTTTTTTTCAGCAAAGAAAATCTCGACAATGTCATTTCCCAGTGCAGCGACGTATTCCGCACAGATGGTTTCGTATGTTTCATCGAAGAAGTAAAGTGCCCTGAAATTCGGTTCACATTGAGTTCAACACTAAAACGAGCTCCTGGATCAACAATTAAGAAAGCAGTTTTGAAGGACGTATATCCTAAAGAACATCGGCCCGAGGAAACAAAGTATATGATTGTTATTGCTGGATTTCCATGATTTATTTCCCATTAAAATTATTAATAAGGAGCAATTAACAGACGTCTATTACAAGTGCCACCAAACCAAAAACTATCTGAAATCCATCCGGGACCTTGTTCCAAGTTCGCGCAGTTTGCCCAACGAATTTCCTCATCCAAATCTCCAATGAGAAGGGAAAAAGCTCCGGAGACAAATTCCTCGTTCTTGATTTCCGGGGGCACTGGAACAGTGTCATCGTATCTCAAGGTTTTGAATCTTTCCATTTTAGTTCTGACATCTTGAATAAGTTTGGAAATATCAATTTCATCAGATATAGACCGTCGGTAGATCAAAAAGTTGGTTCCCCGGGCACCAGTGTAGTGAAGCAAGCGATCTCGGTTTTCGGATTTGATTTTGTAGTACAAATGGTTCTCGTTGTTAGAATGATTGAAAACAATCACATAGAAGACGTCACTGAAAAATAGAAATTCTGACGCTAATGGGAATCAAACTCACTCCGTGGCATATGATTGCAGTTTCTGCCGTATCTCATCAGCTTTTTCCGAATTTGTCAGTCTAGTCGTATTCTGTGCATATTTCCTCAAGTACTCGCTAGCATCATCCCAATACGTGTGTAACTGAAAATTTCTCTCTTTTCTGATATTGTGAATAACCTTTCTGTAGTACCCCATAGGCTCTTTTCCAATTATGGATAGCTTTGAAAACTTCATCAGATCTATCTTGAATCCGGTCCCAGTCATAGGAGCACTTATCCTTCAAGAGACCACTTGCGAACCCTTCGATGAACAAAAACTGAGAAAAAAGATCGCTGATGATATTTTCCCATTTATGGAATGTTGCCGCTGATTTCGACTTGTCAGCTTCCATGGCCATTGCCAATGGATTTGTAGATTTTTGCTCAAGGAAGCTTATCATCATCTGGAAAATAAAAAGAACTGAATCTCGGGAGGAAATTAAATCACTCACATAGACCAACTTCAAAGCTGAATGTTTTTCATTAGCATTGCTAAAACTGTTCACAGCTTCTCTGGTTGGATACTTCAGGCAATTCCTCATTAGTTTCATTCTAACAGAAGCTTCTGTGATAATATCAGCTGCGAATTCCGATTCAGCGATAAAAGATCTGAGCTCTTTGAAATGAGCTCTCATCTTTTTCTGCACCTCAAATATTGTCTTCTCCAGTTCTTTCATTTTATTGAAAACCGGAACTAGCTTGTCATCCGGTTTCGTCATCTCAATTACAAGCTGCACAAGAACCCCAACCCCAGCTATGACCCCCAGTACAGGAGCAGCGGGCGGGTAGATGAATGCACCAATTGCACAAAGTCCTTTGGCAACATCTATGGCGCCATCGAGATAGTCTGTGAAGTTTTGGATCATTGTTTTTTTCTGTTTTTCGAATTTGGAACTTACTCAAAAATTCTGAGACACTTATCAAGATTAAAGGGCTTGGCCTAGAAAGTTGAACTTGAATCTGGGAATGAACGCCGTCTGAATACTACATCATATATTAAAAAGTTCTGAAAAACTCACCATAGGAAACAATCGCTCCTTTCAGACATTCCTTCGAAAAAATGACTTTGTGTTCAGTAGTCTCTGAAATTATTGAATTCGATTTTATTAAAGTGAAAAGAAAATTTCCGCAAATCGAGGATTTTTTGCAGTAGAACAGTTTTTTCGAATCTAGTTTTTTTCTTGATAGATGTCTACCAGATAGACATTATCACTGCCGAAATTTCATGAGAATTGGTTACCTGCTTCAAAAGAAACGGTTAGTTATACAGTAGCAAGAAATGGTGAGGCTCACTTTGCATATCGGATTATAACTCGGTTCAAACTGAACCGATTGACTAGAAAAGTATTGGTCGGACCCTGTTTTTCTGAAACGCAATGTTGCCAACCAGTTTTTGTCAATTTTTTCAACTCAAAAAAATGACCAGATATCCACTCCCTGTCATTTTAGAGAAAATTCAAAAATGGCTTGAAATTCGGACCAAAAACTGAAAATCCGTTAAACTCGATTTTTTCATCAAACTTTCTGTTGAAACTTTTTAGTTTGCCCTCGTGTGCAAACAAACTGCACTGTTCTGATTTTTAACTCCTCGATTAAAGATCTTATTTAAGATAAAACCGCCTAAAGTTGGAAGGTCTAAAATATGCATTTTGGCGGGGAGAAGATATCTGGTCATAATTTTTTTACGGTGTAGTACGCATACTTATATAAGTATTTTGAGTTGAAAAAAATTGAGAAAAATTGTTTGGGAGCAGTGGTTCTGCGAAAAACAGAGTCCGCCCAAGACTTTTATAACTAGCAGTATTTTTTGAAGCAGGTGACCAATACTGATGAGATTTTGGCGGTGGTTATGTCTAGTTGGAAGACATCTATCGAGAGACAATGTAAATTCAAAAAACTGTTCTACTGTGAAAACTCCCCGATTTACGAAACTAAAAGAAATCAAAATTGTATACTCACCACTCAGCAACATCACTGATACGGCACTGATTCCTGGTCACCTCTCGGTCTGTTTACGTTTTCTATGTTTGTACGTACGTGGCCTTGTGTTGGCCACATTTTTCTTATCAGTTGACACCTGACATGATCACAGTTCTGCTATTAGTGAAACTTGTTTGGTGGTGACAGAATAGAAACATTTTGCACTGTATCTGCCAATATGACCATTATTTCGGAAAAATTGGTGTTATTCTCTTCTAATTTGGCGGATGAAGAAGTTTTGGAAGATGAAAATCATGTAGCAAATCGAAAAGTAGACTCCTCGTTAATGTTGTTGGAAGTCACCAAGACTACCAGTAAGTTAAGAGCTATCACACCAGAGGAGGCTCAAAAACTGACGGGTAAGCCGTTTTTCTTGTTTCGATTGTGAGTTGTCCTAAATATTCAGAAAATATCAACGAATCCGTTAAAGCAATCAAGGAATCTGTGAAAACTGAGAAACCCCTGTTCAATGTTGATCAAGTGGGAAGCACCTTGAATGCATTGGGTGGAATTGGAGATATTGTTAAAGGAATTGCCAAGTTTGTACCGGAACCTGAAGATCCAGTGGTTCGAAACTTGAATAAGTTGGAGAAAAATGTGAACGAGGTTAGTCAGAACTTGAGAGGCTTTCGGTGAAGAGATATAGAACTCGATGTCATTAGGAATTCTAGAATTAACTGAAACTTTGTTCTATGGGCATACAAAGTCTCCTGAACACGATGGTCTATGCTATTTTGGGTTTCGCCCCTTTTCCACCAGGCCACGCCCCCTACCAGTCCAAAAATCAACTTTTTTCCTCGAAAACCTATCGATATCCATTTTTTAGGAATCGATAGAAGACACTTTCAAAAACATTTTCACAGTTCTAACCATAAATCGTGTTAAAGGGGACCTTGTATGCTCATATTACAAAGTTTCAGCCGTTCTAGAATTTCGAATGACACCGGTATTACGGGCAGTGCTAAGTTCTCTCAGGAAATGTCTCTTAATATCCAAGAATTCCTTTTGTTGTTTAGCTCGAAAAAAAGATGGCACACGATTTTGACGAGATGAAATCTTTCATTACCGAAGTTAACTTTTTCAAGAAGATTGTTAGCCCAGTCTCCATTCTAAACAGGTATTGGAGAGACTGCTTAAAACATCCGTGTCCTGAAGCAGTTGCAAATTTCAAGGCTATTTATGAAGACTATGATCCATTGAACTTGGCTTATGTGAGGTTTCAGGCTTAATGTGTAGATGAAACTAAGTAATTACAGACTTTGAACAGTTTTTTGGAGCAAGACTCAACAAATCCTATTAGAATGGCTTTGGATGTAAGACATGATAGTGTTACGTTGAGAAAATGGGAGACTATCATCTATCGGATTTTGGATCAATTGGTGAGTGAATGAATTCCGGGCTATAGACTTGTTTTTCATTTCTCAGCTTGTCTTGGGAGCCTTTGCTACTGGATATCTCAGCTTTAGCACGCAAGTCAATACAGATCAGCTGATTGAAGCTGCCAACGATGCGAAGGAAAAAATCAAAGAGCTCAAAGAAATGCATGAGGTAACACAACAAAGACTGTGAAAAATACAAAAACGGCAAATTTCAGTTTGACAAGCACTGGGAAGAAATAATAGTATATATGAAAGACTTCATCAACAAGCATCCAAAATTGAAAAATACCGAAAAAGCTGAAATAATTAAAAAAAAGCTAGCAACTTTCTCAACTACGTAAGATTTTCTCAAAAACAAGTTTATATATGTAACTTTATTTAGTGACGCCTTCTACATCATAGTCTGCGATGATAGCTCTGATGAGAAGTATTTCCGTCTTCAAAAATTTGTCAGAGATGATCAATTCATCGAAGTGAGAGGAAACGGAACCCGGGTTCTAGTTTATCGAAGTTTCTTCGCCAATTCAACAGACATCGAATATTTGGAAAAAATGAGAGAAGAATGTCAATCATTTGAGCAAGATTATACTCAGGACCCGGATATGCCGCAGAAGTTGATAGATCATCGGTTCAAAAATGCAGGATTCAGCCTTTTTCTTGGGTTCATAGATGAAGCCATAGTGTCGGTCAATTGTCCAACAAGGGAATACGGACCTGGATGGTGGACTGTTCCATGGAATTTTGGGGAGAGTTTTCAACAGCGGCTTGTAGTTGGCTTCCATTAATTGAGTGTGAAGGTGCTTCTATTAAAGTTGTGATAAAAAACGTATCATTGAGGAAACTCTTTATCCATTTATTACATAGTTAACCTTTTCATACCATCATCATTTTGTTTGTCTCGATTGCTAAAAGAAAAGTGAACGGTTTTTTGAAATTTATTAATCAAAAACTAATTCTTAATGGTTTGTCTTCTCTGATCAAAAAAAAATTGAGTGGGATTGTTACTGCATGAGTTTTCAATGAGGCCATTTAATGGATTCCAATTTTTATTCGTACCAGAAAAGAAAATAGAAGGGAAATGAGAAAAGTACCAACTGCAAGTAACAATCAGTAAACAAAGCTCACAATAACTCAAAAAATTATCAAAAGGGAGCAACCAACAACCTTCTCATACAAGTTCCACCGAAATCAAAATTATCAGAAATCCATCCGGGTCCTTGCTCCAGTTTGGGACACATGGCCCATCTAATCTCTTCTTTCAGTCCTCCAATCAACACGTAGAATGCCTTGGAAATGTATTTTTCGTTTTTGATTTCCTCTGGGACAGCAACGGTTCTGTAAATAATTATTTTGATACCATATACCAGAAGCGGAAATCTGACCTTTCATAAGTCAAATACTTATAATTCTCCATCAGAGCCCTTGCATCATTTATTTTCTTTTGAATATCAGAATCACCAAACTTCACGGTTCCGAAGACTATATAATCAGTTCCAACGGAATCCACATATTGTATAAGCCTGTCCTTATTCTCAGGTTTAGTCGGAAAGTACAAATGATTCTGATCATTAGTGTGATCAAACACAATCACATAGAAAACATCACAGGTTGCATAAGTTTCCAGTTGGGTTCTAATAACATCTGCTTTTTGGGCATTTGACAAATTGATGTTACTTTCTGCATACGTTTTCAGCCACTCTTCAAATTCATAATAGTAATAGTTGGTGAGATTGTATTCCTTTTTCAAGTGATAGATGACACTAGACACTTGCTGAGATCTTTCAATCATTCTGTCCCAATTATATGTGTTTTCATTTTTTATGAGTCCACTTGCAAATCCTTCGATTATTAGCTGAAAGTCAAAGTTTAATGATCAACTGAAATGAATGGTATGACTTATAAACTTACCAGTTGTCCCAGCACTCCTTTAATAATACCTTCCCATTTGTCAAACGTTTTCTGTAATTTGATAAACGTTTTCTGTGATTCAGTTTCCATTGCCATAACAAGAGGGTTTGTCGATTTTTGCTCCAGAAAACTCATCAAAATCTTGAAATTAAAGCATATGAAAAGTTAAAGGCTCAGCTTACATATGTCAATTTCAAAGGCGACCTTCTTTTGTAAACTTGTCGGAAGTTGTCCACAGATTCTTTATTTTGATGAATCATGCAATTCCTCATCAGTTTCATCAAAACGCTTGTTTCGCTGATAATATCGACATCAAATTGTGATTCTGTTATGAATAGTTTAAGATCTATGAATTTTTCGTTAGCTAGTTTTTGAACCTGAAAATTTGTTCTGAAAAATTTTGTCACAATCAATAATGATTACCTCATGAATTACTTCCTCCACTTCTTTCAGTTTCAAAACTAATTGTTCTTGTCTGTGATCAGGAATTATGTGCAAAAAAATCTGAATAGCGGTACCAACTCCAGCAAGGGCTACAAGCGCAGGAGCGCAAGCTGGCAAGATGAAAGAGCCGATCAATAAGCATCCTTTAGCAATATCAAGTGCGCCATCAATGTGCTCTGTAGGGGAAAATTCAATTTTTATTTTATTTCGTCAACTCACTAATAACATCATGACCATCTCCCAACGCCATGGAAAGCTCTTTGTATCCAATCTCTGAGACTTGAACCACAAGTTTAACCCCATCCTCTGCTTTGTAAGTTTTGAGGCAGTTTGTTGAGACGACCACGTCCGTGTTGGTGACATCTGAAAGTTGATTTTTAATTGATGTTCCGAAAAAAAATTACCTTCAACTAGAATGCTGTTTGCAACCATGATACAAAGTCAAATAAATTCTTATAATCGTGTTTTCTCTATTTATACAGTTCAAGAAGGACGGAAATCATGAATCGGTTACAAATATCTTCTTACGCCCTTTATCTCGTTATGCGGTCATTCTCAAGGTTGATCACGTACCTTTATCATGATCAGTTCCAATCTTGCGATGTTCTTGTCACAAAATTTTATGGTGCCACCCAAAACGGATTCTTATCTATGATAATAATCACGTTTTCGGTCAAACATCGAAAATCGACTGCATTCTTTTGTGAGTGGGTGGGTTTTCAGTATATAAAGACCGAAAAGAAGAGATTCTTGTATTTAACAAATGTCTCTTAACGAAAAGAATGTAGTTTTTTCTGCACCATACCCCGGCACAATGATGAGGGCGAACAGTAGGTTTTCTTTCTCTCAACTAATCACAATTAATCTTACAGATGGCATCCCGATTCTGGTGGAAGTTTTGAAAGTAACTACAGTAGCAGTACCAATGACCGAGGGAGCGATTGAAATTGGAGCTGAAGCCATAAAAGAATTGATAAGAAGCTTGAAATCAATGTACGAAACAGGAAGATTTTTATATGACTTTCTGAATATCGAAGGATTTATAAACGCTGGACAAGGAGTCGGAAATATTATCAGTGGAATAATTAAATTCATTCCTGAACCAGAAAATCCGCTGGTCGGAGGTCTTCGAGAATTGGAAAATGAAGTTAAGCAAGTAAGGTTAATCCACCTCAGTTCTGAAATTGTTGCTTTTTTCAGCTCGAAGATCAACTATCTCAAGGTTTCGATGATATCAAATCCTTTATGAGTGAGCTGAAATTTTTCGTGAAAATTGTCAGCCCAGTTTCCGTACTGGGAAAACTCATGAGAGACTGTATTAAGCATCCTGGCCCCGAATGTGTTATCAATTTCAAAGAGGCATACGAAGAACGTTCTCCATTAAACTTGATGTATTCTTTGATCAGCTTCCTTGAACAGAAGTCGACCAATCCAATAAGATTGGCGTTGGACAAAGGAGTTTGTCTCACTGAAACATTTTATACGTGGAATGATATAATCAATAATTTATTAGGACAGCTTGTAAGATTTTTTCCTCTGAATTGAACAAAATTCTGTTAAGCTACTACTGGAAGCATTCGCCACGGGTCTTCTCGGAACAAACACTCAGTTCAATTGTGAACAAATAGTAGAAGAGTCAAAGGAAGTTCTAACGATTTTGGAGAAAATCAAAAATGATTATCAGGTGATTGAAAGAACATTTTTTCACTGTTTTGTTATGAATATATATACTTAAGATTGGCAAACGTGTTGACAGAGCTCAATAAGGACATTGAGTCGTTCGAACTGTATAATCCCGAACGGTGAGATGTTTGGATAGTGATAAAAAAGAACCAACTCATATACCCGTAATACGGTCACCAGGAAATTTTTTTCCAATTTCTCACAAAACTGTAAAAATAAAACAAGGAGCGTTTCATCTAATTCTAATAGAAGACTTTCAGATCAGATCAGAAAAAAAGAAACGTACCAATATTCAAAAATGCTGGGTTTACTATGCTTATAGACAAAGGCTCACACCGCCACGCAACATCAATCAATTGGAACAATGGAGCTGTGTGGTCCACTAATTTCGATTCAGAAAACAAAATTCTCTATGCTGGATTTGTTTTAAAATTTCCCTCTTATTGATTGGTTTCTCAAACTTAATTCTTCAGTTAATTAAACTATTTTTGTGTGTTGCGTAGAGTTTTTCTGATAAACTTTGGTTCTGATCGTTTATTATAAGTTGAGAAACAGTACGATATATTAAGTCGGTTATAACATGAATTGGGAAGAACTTAACTCCGTGTGTTTTCAGAATCTAGTTGACATTTACATTGGTGACACCCCTGAGGGGTACTAAAAAGTTGTTCAAATCTATATCGAAAAAACCAAAAATATGAAGATTCAATGTATGGGCTTCACGTCGAAAGCAATTTCCAATTTGTTTTGAGAAGGAAAATGAGAAGACCAGGGAGTTGGAACCATTTTTTTTTTGAAAGTGAGCAATAGTTTGATTCGTTGCCCCTTGCAACCTTTGTTGTTTTTTTACATTAACATGTTTGAAATTTCAGATGAAAAAAACTAAGATCTTATGCGTAGCCAATAAATCCGAAGAAAAGCAGATAAATATTTCTCTAGTTATCTTTCTCTAGTTATCTTCTTTTTTCGAAGGTCGTATCAAGAAACCTCTTTTGATAAGAGAAATTAAAAGGGTGTGGTCAACTATCAAAGAATATCTTTTCCCCGTCATGATCTTTGTTATAGCCAGTGTTTTTATATAAAAATGGCAAAAATCAAATCATAGTTATTTAATTTGACCAGCTGTGGAATGACAGTTACCTGACTTTTCCTCTTTAAAGGGGTAGTAAAGTATTCCAAAAAGTATCGATATTTTTACATGAATGAATTCAGAATTTTGGGGAATAGGGAAAATCCTCTTGGAGGTAGATTCGAAAATGATTCTGAAGGCATATACCGGCTCCTAAAGTGTCTAAAAAGACTATTTTGCCGTGCACTTCCCTCCTTTCTTTTCACTTGAAAAAAGTTTT